>OZ020175.1:10984993-11055471 GCA_963971145.1 Sussaba pulchella | reverse complement strand
TCTTGAAATGTCGGCTCGCAAACTTTTCTAAAAAAAAAAAAAAAATCTTACCTTGAATGATAGCACCGAGAACGCAGCCGAACAATTTGCCGAGAAAGAGAAGCGAAACGATCCAGGAAGCCTCCGATGACGTGAGCTTGAGCGGATGATTGTTATCCGTCGCGGTAAGCTTGGCGATGTAAGGCGAGGTCCAGCCTAAGGCAAATCCAGTTACCAGTGCTGCCAGGCTCACTTCGTGAATTACGATTATCAGAAAATCACGGACGTGCAAATTATTCTCAACAGCCGAAAAAAATGTACGTATATAGTTATCTATATGAGTATTAATAAATGCTTACGCGAAAGTCCGACTTGCCATTGACGCAAGTACGCCATTTTTTCCGAGCAAAACGAAAACAATGTTAATAATGATGATGATTAATAAAGGCTTTGATGAGCCGATCGAGAGAGATGAGATGCCATAGACGAGATAATAAATTCATGCAGCTTCGTCGTATCCTCGTACAAGTTCAACGACCCGACTTCAACCAATCTCTTATCTCTCACGAATAATTAAACGCTGCGATACGCCGGATAGGAAAATGATTATATTCTTTATTTTTAATCAAATCGACGCAACATCGGGGATTGATTTTCCATCGACCGAACGATGATCTTACGGAAAGAATTAATAAAAATTAATTCGGCGGATGTGATAAGGTTTAAAAATTTGTGTGATTTTGGGCGACGGTTTTACAACAGCAAACCATACCGGAAACCCGACTGTCCGACCGACCGATCGAAAACTGTTTCTAGTTTTTGCTATTTCAATTTATATGATCTCCGGACATCAAAGCCGTTGCCCGGAGATCGTCGTATCTTTGGGGCGAATGGAACGATTGGTTCGACGTGACAACGAAGATGACAATCTAAACTTCCACTCGATCTTTTTACTTGAACATACGAAATTGATAGCGCGTTATCAACAAAAATAGACCAGACAGCGGTATCGGTAATAACAAAAATTTAACATCGATCCTCGGCATTTTTTTTCCATTTATTCGGGTGTTTGTAGAAAAAGTCAATGTAACGTTTACGAGTATTTGATCGCTAGACTGCGATGCCTCGGACCATATCTTATAAATTCCAGATTTCAGGACGGTTTCGTTCGATGTGAAAGATATCAATGAATATCTATCAAATATATCCATATATGAAGACAAAAGACAATATAATTGTTATATTTTCGATATTTCTTATGCATAAATTATTATGCTTACCGACAATAATAATGATATTCATGATAATTACTGAATTTCTAATTTTAATTGTTTAGTTGAAACTAAAACTAACCAATTAGTTCTATTGATTATCTATTTTCCATTGCAATTAATTTGTTTATTAATTTCAATTTTATTTCTGATACGACTAATGAATACATTGGTAAAATAATAATATCTAATCATTGTCTTCCAAATTTGAACATTAAGCTTAAACATTAAACAAAAATGTATACACACGAGAAATACATATTGAAAATATTTTTTATATTAATAGATAAATATATTTTGTCGATATTCATCAATCATTGTGACAACGAATCACATGTATACATAAGTTATACATATAAAAAACATTGGTTAATTCGATCATAAATAATTACGACGACGTGACTTCCGTATCGTCTCGAACTATGCTTCGGACATCGATCTCGATTTTTTCTCGTCACTTTCGATCGCCTCATCGTCGTCCTTTCCCAAATTCTCTTGAATATCCATCAGCGATTTCCGCGCGGTATCGGGAATGCAAAAATACGAAAACACAACCGACGTCAGTGCGCTCCCGGCGAATGTCCAAAAAACCCATTTTTCGCCCACGAGATCGAGATAAGGTTGAAAAGATTTTGTCACCGTGAACGCGATAATCGCGGCTGCCGTGGTCGTTGTGAAACTCGCCGGGGATTTGATGATCGGTGGAAAAAGTTCGCCCAGAAGAGTCTCGCCGACTGTGCTTATGCCGCAAGGAACGCTGAAGTAAATCAAAAACAAAGCGCAGATCGGCACCAAATTAATCGTTTTGGGATCGACGCCCTCGGAAAGAGCGTGAAAGTGAAAACCGAGAACGACGAGTCCGACACCCAAACCCAGTCCCGAACCCATGAGCAATGGTTTTCTACCGAGACGATCGACCAAACTGAAAGCCACCAAACCCGCGAAGACTTCGGAAGAACTCAGAGCCATCACAACGACGCTCGGTGTAAAATTGATTTGGCTTTTCTTGAGTATTTTCTCGGCGTACGAATTCGTCGAATTTACACCCGAACAAAATATAAAAACTGAAATAAATATTATGATCAACAAATTCTTTAGATTTTCCCATTTTTTGAATTCGTCGAATCTCTCAGACGCGCTGATTCTCGTTGTGCCCAAAAAATCTTGCAATTCGCGCATTTCGCGTTTCACGTCGGTCTGACGTTTGAACCATTTGAGAGAATTTTCGGCTTTCAAAGAGTCACCTTTGGCCAGGTGATGATACGGGGATTCGGGAACGAATGCGAATGACGCGAAGAACAATACGGTTAGTGCGAGACAGACGTGGGAGAAAATTTCCAGGGGCAGAAGAGCTCCCATTATCGTACCGCTCAATGTTCCGAGTATCACCGCGAGTCCGATCAGGATTATCTGAAAATTACAGCAAACATTGATTTTTTTTTCGTTTCGTGTTCATGCTTCGATCGATTATTATTATTATATATTATACAATGATATACATTTATTAGAATATGTTCGAATCACGTTAATACCGATTAATATAACATATAAAATATTTATAGTATAGTATTAATATTTATATTATTATTTTAATGCCCTAATCATTAATAATATTTCTATTTAAACGAAAGTCATAAATCTCTGGATTTATATCAAATTTTAATTCGATATAATACCAATATAGATCATCATTATATTAAAAATACATAATATACGCGTAGTATAATATTAATTTATATTATCATTTCATTAAATCAATGCAATTATCATTATGAATTTTTTTAATTCAAGTGAGCTTTAAATTGCTTGAATTATTTTAGATTTTTCAATGTAACTTTGAATATTTTTTTGTTTTTTTTACCAAACTACCGCGGATCATCGGATCTGCAATTTCACCGAGGAACAAAGAGGATGTGGTGTACATTATTCCGCTTGCCAGTCCGGTGAGGACGCGACTGACGTAAAGCCACGAAACCGTCGGTGCTATTATTATCAAAGCCCATCCAGCAGCCTGGGGCACACTCATCCAGAGCAGCGTTTTCTTTCGTCCGATAATGTCTTTCAAAAACACGAGGTATTAATTTTTAACGCCGGATTTGAATAAACGTCGTGTTCCAAGTGTTCCGGAACTTTCTTGTTACCGATGACAAATATCGCGCCATCGTTGACGTAGGAATCTATATAAAGTCTATGTTTGCAGAAGCCTTGTTCGCATGTATGTGATGGGCCAAAATCGCTCGTTGATTTAATTCGGTGGTATATTGACAATCTTTACAAACCCGATCGCGATTTTTACCATCCAAAGGACTATAATCAACGTTCTTAACAGCGTTTCCGCACATAAGTTGCAGGAATGCATTCCCCTAAAAGGGCTGGACTTTAAATAACGTTCAATGACGATTTTAGTCCCCAGCAAACGGAGTAAATTTCGTCAAGAGCTCCGGAACTTTTGGAACACCCCGTGTATAATCAATGAAAAACGTTGACATCTCATTATTTCGACTTGTCGTTGGTACAATCGATAACGGATTGCGGATAAAAAGATAAAACATCATCGTTACCTTGAATCATGAAAGCGAGAGTAGCACCGATCAATCTGCCGAAAAACGGAAGCGAAACGACCCAGGAAGCTTCCGCGGACGTGAGTTTCAGTCGATGATCGCAATTCGGCGCGGTGAGCGTCGCGATGTACGGAGAAGTCCAACCGGAAATCGCACCGGTCGCCAATCCTGCCAGGCTCACTACTCGTTGTTAATCCAAAAAAATCACAATCGTCACATGATTTCCACTCATTTAGTTTCAAATGCCAGACCGAAAAAAAATAACGATAAATTTGATTGTAATTAAAATTAATCGTTTACCGGATAATCCGGCTTGCCACTGATGCCAGTACGGTATTTCCCCGAACGCGAAAAACATAACGAAAACAAATTATTCGTCTTTCTTCGTTCGACGAATCAAAAATTTTGTTGGTCGAATGCGTCGCGAACGTCTCGGATTATAATTCGATCAATCGCGTAATCGGTCAACGTTTTATACGTGCATTGCCAACGATAACCTGCGCGATATAGAAGCAATCTAATAACTGACGAATCCTCCTAGTCGATGAGTGTCTGAAAAAAAAAATGTGATAACGAAAAGGAAAAAGTTTTTGTACAGCTAATCGTCCGAGCTTAAGCCCGATGCGATGGATAGTATGTAGAACGATTTTTAATCCCGAGCCATTGGCCGACGACGATTGAAAAGCAGTGAGAAGGGAATTCGATGAGTTGATGATTCAAACAAATGTTTTATTGTTTAGATAATTATAATAGAGAGGAAGGGAGGGAATAACGTTGGGACAGTTTTCTTTGGTACGGTTGCAAACTCCATAGTGGACATCACCACCCCCCCCCCCTCCATAGTATCGAAACTGAACATCAAATATTAATCACAACGACAAAAAGCCAAATTATTTATTCACGCATGGGACGAAACAATATCTATCGGAAGTTCTTCGATCTTACAACGATTTATTGAAATCAATTTAATTCAGTGATCCTAATGACTGATACTCAAATATGTTTTGAATTAAGTAACATTTTTTATCGAAACTCATCGATAAATCCAACCAGGATTTATTCCTTACTTACTCGCAGAATTTTGTCGATTCATTTTTTCATCACTCGTCAATCAATTTTTTTTGCAGTCCCAAGTCTTAGCATTAAGTTAAAACAATAATTCGTTGATCCACCGCACGATTTCCACCCGTTTTTCGATCGTACACCCAAAAGTCTAACTCAGGATTTATATCATCGTGATTGTTGAATTTTATACATAATTTATTTTATCGAATCGAAATGTACGAATGCGTAACTACAATTACGCCATAACAAGATATCAATTCATATAACGAATACACGTACACATACACACAGACACATACAACACGCACACAAAGGATTATACACGCGTGCGTGCGCTTCCCCTCGCTCTCCTCGGAGACACTTGAATGCTCATCGATGATTATTATAGCTCCTCGAATTGATACGCGAGCGCATGGTCCTATATCTAATCGATTTGCCTCCCGCAATCGAAGTGAGAATTCCAACAAGACGATGCCAAGTCGTACAGATTCACAGCTTAAGATTAAATAGGCTAATCATGAGACGAAATTTTGTTCATTAATATGGTATTCGTAATGAAACTGATTTTTTTCTAACTTCCGATTGTCTATACAGACCAGAACGGTGGTTGTGTGGTTCACTGATATCACGCAAATTCCTCTATTGTACACATGAAAAACAAAAAAAAAAATATATCAATGATAAGAATTATAATCTCCACAATTCCACATTATATTGCAACTACGAAATATTATTTCGGACATTATTCAGTTACCCGGCTCAATTTCGTGTGGAATCGATGAAAATCAAAAGCAGAGCTGAAAAACTCCAAGAATAATTAATCAATCGATTGATTATCATAATTAGTTTAACGTGTAATTATCTACTCGATTGATTATAAAATAAATAAGTTAATTATTTGGAGCAGCCACGGGCCATCTATATATTGCTGATTGAAGAACCATTGGCTCGCGGCCTGGCTAAAAATAATTAACTAATTGCTCTAACAATTAATTATTCCAGATATCAAACGTGGTTTTCATAAGTACAATCTGTTAATTTACTTTTACCGTCGTTCTTTAGCTGTGATTTGAATTCCACTAATGTCACATTTAATTCCGAGCAATAACTAAAAAGTGTGCTCAAGAATATTTAATCACTGCACATGTTGATATTTTTTTCAGTGAACACACAGACACACCTCTGCATAAATTATTAGGGGTTTATATCTAGTTGTTTGCGGGAAAATGAGGGCTTTTGCGTGGTTTTTGTTAGCCATGTTAACATCGTTTCACTAGAAAATACTATACAATATCAATTCCACCATGTATTGAGGTACTATATGAATTTTTTCATTTAAAAATCATAAATGTACTTGCTCGAAGTTGCAATTGATACTGCATACTATATTCCAATCGAATTATATTAACATTGCTAAAAAAAACATGAAAACCCCTCAATTTTCCCACAACGACTGCACATAAAAGCCTAAAACGATAACAAGAGGTGCATCGGACTATAAATCAGACTTTGGTCATATCCCCGACCTTGATTGGAACAATCGTCCTACGATCATCGGTCCTGTCATTCGTTTCGTTACTCGTCTTCGTCAATTTCTCCTGAATATCCATCAGCGATATTCCCGTCGTCGCGGGAATGCAAAAATACGAAAAAACAACGGAACACAATGCGCTCATCGCGAACGTCCAAAATACGTATTTTTCGCCGACAAGATCGAGATAAGGTTGAAAAGATTTCGATACCGTGAAGGATATAAGGGCGCTGCTTGCGGCGAATGCGAACGACGCCGGGGTTTTGAGAATCGGTGGAAACAATTCGCCCAAAAGCGTGTCACCGACTGAGCTCAAACCGCAAGGAATGCTGAAGTAAACGAGAAACAATCCCAGGATCGGTAAAATATTGTTCGATCCGGGATCGATGCCCGATGAAATAATGTGAAAATGATAACCAATGATAATATGCCCAACACCCAAACCCAATCCCGAACTCATCAGCAATGGTTTACGACCGAATTTGTCGACCAAAACGAGCGCGATGGTTCCCGCGACGATTTCCGAAAACGACAGAGCCATCACAACGACGCTCGGTGTCAAATCTATGTGACTCATCGTCAATATTATCTCGGCGTACGAATGGGTGGCCGTCAAACCCGCGGAATACAAAAAAATTGTTATAAAAAGTACGATTAGCAAATTTTTCTGATGTTCCGGTTTTTTGAATTCTTCGAATCTTTTGGCGAAACTCGGGCTCGACGCGCCCAAGAAATCTTGCAATTCTTGTATTTCGCTCTTCACGTTGGCATCGCCTTTGAAATGTTTCAACGATTCTTCGGCTTTTTCGATGTTACCGTTCGCGATATGATGATACGGAGTTTCGGGGACGAAGAAGAACGTTGCGACGAACGATGCAGTGAGCACGAGACAGATGTAAGAAAATATTTCCATTGGCAATAGAGCTCCCATTATCGTGCCCAAAAGTGATCCGAGCGAAATTGCGTTACCGTTGCAGATTATCTGAAATAATAGCGGAACTAACTTTTTTTTTGGGCTGTAATAAAAATCACGTTATTAAAGACCGTTTTTTGCACGTTTCTTCGTAGAGTTTTTTTGGCTGTTAATTTTATCGGAATTACGACTGTTGTTGATTGATTTTCGTGATAATTGACGTTTACCAGACTACCGCGGATCATTGGATCTGCAATTTCGCCGAGAAACGACGCGGCCGCGGAGTACATCATTCCCTCGGCCATACCGGTCAGTACTCGACTTGCGTACAGCCATGATACCGTTGGTGCTATTATCACTGATCCCCATCCCAAAGCCAGCGGCAAACTTATCCACAAGAGAGTCTTCTTACGTCCGACAAAATCTGTCGAAAATGTTTACAACAATATTATGTCACTTCAAAATATATTTGATATTTAATCTCAAAATGTATGTGTTTATTATTATTATTATTATTATTTTTATTATTATTATTATTATTATTATTATTATTATTATTATTATTATTATTATTATTATTTTTATTATTATTATTATTATTATTATTATTATTATTATTATTATTATTATTATTATTATTATTATTATTTTATTTTTATTAAATAGCATGTATTTTACCAATTTCAAGGATCATAAGACTGAATAAAAATATTAATTATTCTAATTATTCAAAAAATTTTGGGATATTGGGACACGTATCGATTATAAAAGTCTCAAGAATATTGTCTAGAATACTTAAGTCTAAGTTTAACATTTTATTATTATTATTATTTCTCTGTCTAATAAGAATATCATTATTCTCATCAATTTGATTATCCTTTTTACCGTGAAACTATATTTTTTAATCGCTTCATTGGATTTAATTTTAATTCATTAATTTTTTCCATATAGTAAATATATATTTCTCAAGAATCATGCCGAAACTTGTATCTTCCAAAGGATAAGTGAAATAAACCACGAAGGCATAAAACAATTTGGATAATCTTATGGAAAAAAGTATTACAATTATACAACCCATACGCGGCCATTGTCAATGTTTTTCACGGAAGTTGCGGCTCGAAAAGAAAAGAAGGATAAAGTTTTTGTCCGTGACAGAGATGTCGTTACCTTGAGTCGTGGCACCGAGGGCGGCACCGAAAAATTTTCCGAGATAGACGAGCGAAGCGATCCAAGAAGCTTCCGAAGACGTGAGTTTGAGCGGATGGATGGAATCGGATGCTGTGAGTTTAGCGATGTAAGGGGAGACCCAACCCCTAGTCGTTCCCGTAACCACTGCTCCCACGCTCACTTCGTCACCACGATTCAAACAATGGTCGATACAGAATCCATATATAATTTATGCTTGTTAAATATATAAGTATAAGTTATGTGTATTTTAAACAAGCGATTAAATAAATATGTTAATAAAAGCTCACGTGACAGAGCGGCTTGCCACTGATGCCAATATGGCACTGTGCCGATCGAGAGAAACATGTCAAGTGAAACGTCGTGTTACGAACAATATCTTATTAGGGAATCATTTCTCACAGTCTCTGATATAATTCGTTTCGTCGCGTTTCCGAGTGACGTTTTATATGGACATTGACAACGATAACGCAGGCGATATTGAGTTAATCGTTTCAGATCCACTCCGATACGTGTACGGTCATTTTATCGTCGGAAAACAATAATTTTGAGAAAAATAATAAAAACAAAAATAAATTCGACAGGAAACATGTGGCCGAAGCGATACGTACGACGTTTCTTTTTTCGGATGGTGCAACTTATTCTAAATCGTAGGAATCCTCGTTTTAATGAGTAGGTAGTAAGGATTAGGTATGGGATAACATTTTTTTTTCAGCATCACAATGCAGCACTCTTTGATTATTCTATATTTTGTAGATTAATCTCAATGCATTCTCGAAATATGTATATGCATATGATAAAAAAAATTATTATTTATTATTGAGTGTAATATATACAAATACATACGCGGCCGTCCACCAGAAATCAGACACCTTCGAACAGTTGACTCAACATTTTTTCCCCACAGAGAAATAATCTTTGCTGAGATATATCGGTTTGAAAACCGACAAAATCATCAATAGTTGAATAACCTCATTTTCCTGTATCTCAATGGCGATCGCTCAAAATCGAAAAACCCGAAACAGGCGTCTGTTCATTTTCCACACAAATTTATGTAAAAAATCGTGGGCCGAAAATGTTGAGACAACTGTTCGAAGCTGTCTGAGTTCCGGTGGAATGCCTCATATGTCTATCAAAAAAGAATATTCAATTTCATAGCACGTTGACGTATCAATCAAAGTCGTTTCATCGACGATTCAGCGTGAAGTAACATTTATATGACGACCGGCGAACAATTATGAGATTTCGAAATGCAAAATAAGATTATCTGTGATATAATGATATATCAATATCACTACAATCTTCGTGAACGTCATTTGCGTGAACGACGTTCATTCGTTCACCGAACGATGTAGCAGCATTTAGCCACAAGGCCATCACAATTATTATCAAAGTCTTCGGTCTCATGACGCACAATAAATATATCATGCCCAAAATACACCGTCGCGATAATCATAACAATAAAAAATTGATATTGAATAAACAATTTCGACGTTTTGCACAACAACATTTCCGAGATTCCACACGGAGGTCACTCTTTTTCTTCACATACAGAAAAAAAAGTGCATGCAACGAAAAAATGACAAATTCCCGCAACCGTAGAGATTCCGATAAGGATTATTTCAATACGGTCCAAGAGTGCAATTTGACGGCTATTGCCGGTCAACGACTGCTCAACGAAAAACTGATTCGACCGTCGATCGAAGATAATGAGACAATGATCGATGCTCACAAAATCCTCTCGTCGCAGTTATTCGAAGATGTTTGCGGGACAATTGACACGCGCAAACGTAATATCATCACGCATTTGTTCGAATCTTCTCATCATTCGCTTCTTCATCCTTACGCGCGTTCTCGTGACGTTGATCCTTCGTCATCGATCGTTGAATCTCCATAAGTGTTTTTCCTCTCGTTTCCGGAACCGCGTAATACGTAAAAATCGCCGAACCCATCGCGCTAAATGCAAAAGTCCAAAAAACATATTTCTCACCGACAACATCGACGTAAGGTTGAAAACTTTTAGCCACGACGAAAGCCATTATCGCCGATACCGAACTGTGAATCGTCGAAGCGAAGGTTTTGAGATTCGACGGAAATAATTCGCCCACGAGAGCATTCGGTACGGGAACGATGCCGTAGTAACATCCAAAATTGTACATGAACAGAGCAAAGATCGGCAACCAATTGACGGAATTCGCGTCGAAATTCGTTTGGATAGTGTGAAAGTGAGCACCTAGAAGAACGAGTGATATTGACGTGACCAATGCGGAAACTATCAACAATGATCTACGGCCAAATTTGTCGACGACCAATATCGCCGTTGAACCGGCGACGATCGTTGAAAAGCTCAGTGCTATAACGACGGTACTCGGAGTCGTTTCGACCCCGATTTTCGTTACAATTATTTCCGCGTAATAACCCATCGTGTTGTGACCGGAGAAGTACAAAAATACATTCAGACCCAACAGCATTGACAAATTTTTCGCGTGTTCCGGATTTTTTTTGAATTCTCGCAGTATCGTTGCAACATCGACGTTCGTCTTACCGACGAAATCTTGAAGCTGTTGAATCTCGAGTTTAGCGTTGGCTTTTCTGTCGTACCATTTGATCGATTTTTCGGCATTGTCAGGGTCGTTGTTGGCGATGTGATGATACGGCGAATCGGGAACGAGGGAGAAGAGAACCATGAACGTGACGATTCCGGCTAGGCTGACGAAACCGAGCATCCTCATCGACAGGTACGGACCCATGACGATACCCAAAAATGCTCCGATCGCCGTCATGTTCAAGTTCAAGAATATCTGGAGATCAGATCAACTGCTTTTCGGAAGTAACGAATTTTTCGGGGGCACGTACGTTGGGGTGATAGATCATATGGGGGTTGTTTGTAGTTTTTTAGGGTTCCGTAGGTTATTGGGAATTCTTGTGGTGTCGGTCTGTCCGTCTGCCGTCTGTCTGTCTTTCTGTATTTCACAGACCGCTCATTCTTTCATTTATATACCCATTTATTTCTCTCATTTATTTTATCTCTATTAAGATGAAATTTGGTATACGGACGTAGATTGAAGATCCAAAAACAGAGATTATGAGATTTTTGTAAAGATACATTTTTTTGGACCGATAGACCGAAAAGTGTACTCATTTGTTCTTACTGACCTCATTGACTCTAATTTCGGAACTATCAATGCGAAAAATCTAAAGAAATTCCAAAATGTAGAGTTTAATTAGTACTTTTGAGGAAATGTAACGAATGCCGTAGCAAGGACAGCTTACGGAGGATTTGAAAATTTTGTTTCGGAAGCAAGTAAATGTGTCAAGTTCCAATAGCTACGGAACCCTATCATGTGCGTGCCCAACACGCTTTTGGCCATTTTTCTAATGCAATACGAATTGATTGAATGATTTCGGGATGGATGTGAATTTTTCGCCTGGGCTTTACCAAGGAACCGCGAATCGTCGGATCGGCAATCTCGCCCAAGAACAGCGACAGTGCGGACCAGATCATTCCGGATGCTACGCCGCACAGCAAACGAGCAGCGTACAGCCAGGAGACCGAGGTGGCGACTATCGCGCATAGCCATCCGGCGGCCATTGGGATACCACCCAACAGCATGGTCTTCTTTCGTCCGACGAGTCCTGTTCGATCAACAATTATTCACGTTATTGGTTTGCGAGAGAATATAGAATATTGACGACAGACATATTTATTTTTTAATTCTTTAATGATTAAAAAAAAATGATAATCTAACTGTAAAGATTTTTGAGATATAAATGTCCTCATAGAAAGATTGAACACAGTGTTTCAGCCCCTTAATTGCATTTTTGAAAAATGGTGAGCCACGTTCTCTTCTTTATTTTTTCCGTTGTCGACCCCATTTTTCATCCCCTTAGTGTCAGAATTTTCAAAAATTCTTCTCTAGCGCATGCCTACGTCATTAAAACGATAATGATACAAACCAAATTAGTCAGTCAGGGTGCTTTTTTTATAATATAGATATATATAAAAAAAAAAGTCCTGACTGACTGACCTATCAACGTTGACCTATCACGTAATCATAAAATTGTTGTTTCTGCATATAAAGAATGTAGATAAAACGCTGCGATCAATATAAATAAATTTGTTGATTGTTACGATTTATTGACAGATGATATCAAACGGTGAGAGGATAATTAGTTCCTCAGATAAAAATCATTAGTTTCAGGGGATGGAAAGAGCGGACGTCGCGAGTAAAGCACTGAATGTTTCCGGGAATGAGAAATAATGATGGAGTTAAATCGAAAAATGTAATAATCACCTTGAGAGCTTGCTCCAATAATGGTGCCGGTTAATCTGCCGAGGTTGATAAGCGAAGCGAACCATGAAGCTTCCGCATCTGTGAGCCTCAGTGGAAGAGTGTTATTCGGCGCGGTGAGTTGAGCGATTAGGGGCGAGGTACAACCACTAGCGAACCCCGTAACGAGTACGCCCAAACTCACTTTGGTAGAATTACGAATCGTAATCAGAAAAATAAAAAAAAGTCGAAGAATTATTCATGGACCCGTATTATTTAATAATCGAATATCCATAACGACTGACTATTGAACAATATTTTTTTACTGATTTAGCGTAAAATTTTTCATAAATTTACGAAAATCGAATGAATTTATCATATCACAGACTAATACGTAAATGAATTAATAAATTAATAGATTCATTTATGAGCGAAATTAATAGGGATCAATGAATCGAGAAATTAATGAATTTATTAATTTAAGTCTCGTCAATTTTTGAATATTTAATCAAATTTTTCAAAATAGTCGTGATTTATGATTGTCCTTAATTTTTTTTTTTTTTTTGGAAAATCATTGTGAAATGAAATTAAAAAATTATTTATCGAATCAATTAATCATTGATCAATAAAATGATTTATTTATCGTTGATGAATTAATTTTGCCCACAGATCTGTCAAATTGTTACCTTATTTCTCCATTTATGTTTTAATTTTTCTTAACAACGATTTTTCAAAAATGTTCAAATCCGATAACAAATATAAAGTTTTTGGAAAAAAATTATGACAATGTTATCGAAAGCTCACCGGTGAATCCAGCCAGCCACTGTGGCCAGTGTCTGGATACCTTGATCAACGTAAAATGCATCGTCGATTCCCAATCGACGATTAACGATCTAACAGTTATTATCGGAGCAAAGCGGTCGGTGATTCCTCGTCTCGCACATTTCCTGTAGAATTTCGATAGCCGACTACTACACGTTAGACCCAAACGTAGTCGGAAGCTGACGACATTCGAACGTCTCCCTGGCGGGCGAGAATCGCAAACTTGCGGTGTCACACTATCTCTTCGCGCAGATAACGCGACATCCGGGTGACATATTTATAACGACGGATGTGCCACGCACGACGGTGGAATCAATTAATTGTCTCAAATAGATCCGAATGACGCTCACACTTAGCCAGGAGCATTAGTTACATTCGAAGAATGTTTGTGAATCATCAGCGATATTGCGAAAATAAAAAAATAAAATCAAAGAAACAACATTTATTTCTCTGTTTAGCTTTTTCAAATAATTCCTGACACCCCACTATTTATCCTCAACTTCTTCAATATTCGTGCATTTATTTATCCATACTTATTTCTGTTTTGTTTTTGAATTGTCGAAAAGGTCGTTGAAGAAATTCGATTCGCGTGTGATTTTTCGATAAATATGTTTGAAGATTATTCCACGCGCCACCTATCGATGTGTGTGAATAGATTGCAGCTCAAAATAGCGCATTGTTGAACTTCGCGATAATTTTGATAGTGTCACGTGGTCCTGGAAAGTTTCCGACTTCGTGACCCCGACGATGCAAAGATAACGAAGATTGATCCGCAGACGTTGAAGCCGACATTGTTGTTCACAAGATCAATGGAGATCGCGAGATGTTTGTCGGTGCTTGAGACGGATATGCAAGTTCATCGAGCACTCGAAATTATCGATGCGGCAGCGACGTTCCCAAACCGGACGGTTGTAAGAATTATTATTTTTTTTAAATCTATTCTTTTATCATTTTTTCTCACACCTCGCTTCAAAGAAAAATCCGTTTTCTGAAAAAAAAACTTATTTTACAACGTGATATAAAAAGTTAGGTGGTGAAGCTTGGAAAAAAAGTTTATTCAAATGAAAAATGAAAGGTTTGAATTTTTAATAATCACTCGATTATTGAATTTTTATTTCGTCATTGAGGCGAAGATTGGAGGGCGAAGAATAAACGATTGAACGAATTGGAATTTGTTATTCAAGCAGGCACTGAAAGTCAGACACGAATTTTCATTCGATCGTATTTTTAGGTTGTCCCGTGTGTTTCCATGGTGTCAAACAATTTATTTGCAACGAATGAGGAAAATCGTCACGAAGCAACGAAACATAGCGGATGCGGAAGCTCACGATGGAACGTGACAAGCCCGGGACGAGGGATAACGGCTCGAGGGATTCCTCCGATGTTTCTGGTGAGAAGATGGAAGAAATGCGAGCTTGAATTCGCTGTGACGTGAGGCGCCGGCGAATTGAATTCGTCGAACGGACAGCTATGTATTTTTTTTTTTAAATTCGAACTATCTACGTTTACGACGGAAATTGTTGCACGTATCGGTCTGTCTTCATTTTCTTAAAAGTATTTCTTCATTCGTTAATTCATCCACTTGTTCATTTATTTATTCATCCATTTATTTGTTTATTCAAGCAGTAAATCGAGGTCATGCCTTTGAATGTCTTTTCTTTACCCGAAACTTCGGTCAAACGGAACAAATTAATTATTCTTGTTGAAGAAAAAAAAACACACGTTTGGATGCTGTTTTGTTAGGCTGATTGAGGTTATTTTTCAATTTTGTGAAGTAATTCTAGTTTCGTACGAAGATAGATAAAATATTTTGATATTGCAGGGAGTCTTGTGGATTGTGAGGATGATGTTGTGCGCGAGGAAGCAGAGGATTCCAGCAATGAGACGCTGAAGGAGAAATCGGACGAGCGTGATTTTTCGTCGTGCTCGCTGAGCACCGGAAGTGACAACGCCGAGCTGTTGGGACTGTCCGAGAACGTTGAGTGGATTCGAAAAAATTTTGGGAAGCCACTGAAGCTGGCAATGCGCGATATATTAGCGAAAAAACCATCGGATCCGATTGAATTTCTGGCCTCGTGGCTGTCGCATTATCGTACGGTGCAGGAAAGATCGCGACTCAGACGGAAACAAGATCGAGAACTGATGGAGGAACGTAGAAGAATTCAAAGATTATTATCCGTAAATATTAACTAATTATTGAATAATCATTTAATAAATAATTAATAAATTTTATCATCAGGTTCATTTATAATAATATTGATATTATAATGTTATACTAATATTATAACGATTTTAATTAGTTTTATAATCTACTAATTATTGGTAATTGATTTAAACATGAATCATCTAATTTTTCTGTTGTATGGCGTTGTCAATTTTTCGTGGACATTTAAATTTACAAATGCGATCAAATTGGAGGAAATTTTCTTTTCTTGTTTTCGGGACAATAAATTCTGTGCTTAGGAGTTAAATAGAAAATCCCGTTATTACTGCTCGCTTTTCTGATTTAGGAATCGTCTTCGAAAATTGAAGAGCACGTGGAAATTGAAAAAACAGGTTCGGACGAAAATTCGTATGAAGGGGATGAGGCGATTGAAGATGTAATTTTCCAAAATTACGCAGTGTAATTGCAATTTCGTAAGAATTTTGTATCGATTTTTTTTTCTCCGCCACCATTCATTATCAAAAAGTTTTTTTGTAATCCTTTCAGTCCGTCTAATGTAATCATTCGTAAGAACGATAAAAATGAAACAAGTAATATTCCTTGCACGAATTAAAATGATTTCCAATAATTAGGAAAACCGATTCGATTTCTCATTTGTCAAGTTGATAGAATCCGATTCGATTTGATATCCGCTCTATATCTGGTCGCTGGTAAAACATATATTCTCAATATCCGTTGAAGACTCGGACAAGAATATTAAACCAAAATACAAATTCAATTCCTCCAACAATAGTGACAATGAATAATATTCATCATTACTCTAAATAGAATAATAATCAAACCCAAACAATAACCGATCAATTAATAACAATACAATTCATATTTCCGTCATTCCAATTAATATTTTTTTTCTTCTCGTCACTGTCGCAGCCGTTGCGAAGCTTCTCGAGCGAACAAAAAAAAAAAAGAAACAAATGAATTATTTTCATTCAATTTCATCGATGACGTTACACAGTCGTTGAATATCGCGGAATGCCGTGTAGATTCCCACAAAAGCGCCAGTGGGTACAGTTGAAAAGCTGTGGCCGTGTAGTCCTGACGCGCGATCTCGGGGGTTGCCAGGAAGTGGGGTTGCAACGGATGTCGAGTGCGCGGGCGTCAACGGCCCCCTGGCGCTCGTCGACGTTCGCGCGACCTCGGGCGTCCTCGTCCCCTCGGCGAGGGTTCACGTGGTGGGGTGTCTTCAGTCCGATTCGCGCAGTCGCCTGACGAGTTTCGTGGGCTCATCCCCGTGTGCGCTGGCCAACAATCGAGTAAACCCTTAAACAAAAAAAACCAACAACAACAACAACAAAATAACGCGAGCAATCTGCGACGAAACGAAAAAGAATAAACGAATAAAAAATGCAAAGGGTTTATCGTGTCCATCGATTCCTGTGAATATATCTCTGTATGTATATACGTATAAATACATATATACAGGTCCATAAATACCCAGGAGTAACGAATCATCCTGTGATTAAGTGAAAAATCCATTGGTCTCGATTAAAATTCCTCCGAATCGGATTATTCGAGGGAATAGTAGGTGAACAGTGCTTCCAGAGTGGAACAAAACGGCGTGGACTGGGTATCGGTCGGGTCTGGCGGGTGCGCGTGGCGAAAGTGGGCAAAAGAGGGGAGGGGGTGCAATATTGACGCCAGTATGGGGTTGGACGTGGCCATGACGGCAGCGAGAGCTTGAGAGGGTTCGCCGTCAGGTGTCGCGACGATAGTGCGTGGCCATCCTCCGTGGTGATATCCCCCACCCTCTGGTTGCCCGTTATTTTTTTTTTTCGACGTATTGCTTTCTCCAGTTGTCAACTTGCGTGACCCGTTGTTGTTCGAAGCGTTCAACGTGCGATACGCGTAGCACGGTTTGCTAAAAGGAAAAAAAAATAAAATTTATCCACGGGGGGGTTGAAACTCGCTCGCGGCCATTGTCAACCCCCGCAGCGCGCGCCATTTGAGATTTACGGAGGGGTTTTTCGTGGGAAATGGAATTTTTGAGTGTGGTGTCGCGGGTTTCGATGTAACGAAAGCCGCGTTCGCTGAAGGATCGTTTCCGTCTTTCTTCCTCTTCCGCTCTCTATCTCTGTCCATCTCGTCCTCTCGCTCACGAAGGGGATGTTATTGTGGCTACCAAGGCGGTTCCGGGTTATCACGTAGTCTTTTGTCCCACCCGATCTTCGAAACACCCCCGCAACCAAGCTCGACACACTTTTCTCAGTGAATACCATTATTCAACGTCATTCGTTCACGCGATAACGATCGTTTTTCTTTAATTTCCATTACAATTTCGTTAAACCAAAGCACGGGAGTGTCGTCCACCATTTTGCTTGCGTTGCGCGAGGTTATTCGGCACGTCTGTGCACGAATGTCATTTTCCACTGGACGAAACGGGGAGGGGAGAAAAATCGTGATGCTTGATTCTTCGGAGCTCGTTCGTCGTCAAGTTCGAAGAGGTGGGGTTGTTGGGCGATGATCGACGCGAGCCCGAGGGATTTGTGAGAAAATAGGGGATGTTATCGATTGCTCCGTTGGTTTTCGCGGTTAACGGTGAGATAAAGACGTGGAAAATTGTGTTGGTTTTGCTTGTTGTTTCCGTTTGTTTGGTGCAACCGTGCGACAGTGAGTAATCCGTTAGGTTACGACGAGCGACCTCGATGCAGAGACTGCGGTCAGCTGTGAGAGTGGAAACGGTGAAATCAACCCAATCGGGGGGATGCGGACGCAGTTCTACCAGCTAAAACGTATCTAAAGGGGTGAAAATAAATATCACGACATTCGAAGGAAAAAAAAGAAAGATAAATTCCATTCTCGTTTTTTCCATCATTGAGAGATGGAATTGTAGATTGTAAATTTACACAGTTGTGTTCGTTCGAGCGATGGAAGCTTTTGAGAGGCTCAATGGGCGAGTCGCATCGTTTCCGGAATATCGTGCGAGATAGCTACAGTGCCTGGGTTTTAACCTTGTTTCGCTGCAGCAGCAGCAGCAGCAGCCACCTTGTTCGCGGTGCTTGGTAACAGCAATCTCGTTCGTCGTTACGTCAAACGTGAGAACGTTAATTATTCCATCGCCGGATGTTGAACGGCGAATCGCGGGCATTCGCATTTCGTGGTGTTTGGGTGTGGAAATTAAAATGGGTCTGATCGTAGCGTGTTCGTACTACTGGACAAACGATTGACCCGTTGTTCGTGAATCGTCGCGTTATGACGACGAACGTGGGGTCAGCGAGATTTTTGTGTTTGACGTTTGTTAATCGTCGTTGGGACAACGACGAGAAGCAACGAACGAAGAGTTTCGGGGATCCGGAAGCGAGAAGCGAGCATACGGCGAGGGATTACGAGACTACGCGATTGCGACTGAAATAATGTGGAACTTAAAATAAAATTAATAATATGGGTTTAGTGGATTATTCAGCGAGAAAAATATATAGACGGATCGATTTTCAATGAAATTTCTCATAGTGCACGTGTGATGAGTGATTTTTGTTGTTGTTGTTGTTATTTTTCTTTTGGAAACTTTTTGTTGTTGTTGGAATATGATTCGTTATCGCGTAATCGGATGGGAGAGGTGATGGTGAATCGTTGCGTCGATGGAAGTTTCGCGTGATTTCAACGGAAATTGATGTTACGAATGAAATCGAGGGGCTCGATGATCAGCGACAGTGGAGGAGGTGGGAGTGCAGTGAGCGACGAGAAACGTTGATCGTAAGAGAGCACGGTGAGGGGGTGGTCGAGAGGGGGAAAAGGGACGAAGGGATTTAGAATGATAGGTCGAAAATAATTCTACCAGAGACGATGAGCACGTGACTTCCGGTCGGATAACCCATAAAGTTTCAACGATTCGTGATTTTTACAAAATCGTTGATTGATATTTTGTTTTTGTTTTGATAATTTTTTTTTTTTATTATATTTTCGTGAGGTGCGAAAGATATTGTGTATTCTGTGCTTCGACAGTTCGTGATTTAATTTGTCCGAGATTTACCAAATGAAGGATTAAAGTGCGAGTTGACGATCCATCGAACGCTTCACAGTGTCGTGAGTATATATGATTATTATTGTATTTTCCTCTGTTTTTCACGGCGATGCCAATTTTTGTTACTTTGATAAATCGTGCTGTGATTCTGATAACATTATCCGTGAATTGATGGGGCATGGGGGCATTGATGACGTTCACTAAATTCTAATAACTAAATTCAATCATTTAGTTATCGAAAGTGATAATCACTCTTTTTTTTTATGGGGTAAAACTTTATGAAAATTTTTTTAACTATAATTGTTACGCTGCTTGCAGTTTTGAAATGCTTTACGAATTTTGATTGAAATTTTTATAGGTGTAAAGAGATTTTTTTGCCTTCCATTCCAATAATTTCAAATGCAGTTAACTACTTATCGACATTTCTAGTATTTCATGGAGTCCGAGTCAATTATTTTTTTGTTTCCTTTACATTTCTATAACACAAAGTAAAGAGATAATTATTGTTGACGGCAGTGATGGCTGTTCGGGCGTGGGAATTAATGAGTGAGCGATGATGCTAAGTTTAACAATGCAAGCTTTTTGTTTCAATAAACTCAAGCTTGCTGATTGAACCATTGTGGATAACTTTCGAGAATTTTCAGTATCAATTGCTAATTGACCGCATTACGGTATGAATTGATAAACGAAACTATTATTTTCAATCAACAATGACAATCTATTACTCCTTCGTAATAAACTTTTTCGATAGGCAAAGCTTGCGATAACCCAGAACTGACGTCATCGATTTGACGATGCTATTTAAAAAATTTACGGCGTAGAATTTTTTTTTACGACGATAGCGAAAAACGCTCGTAACAGCTTTCGATACGTGGCGGGTTGCCTTCCGTCACTTAGTTGACATTAGATATTGCCGCCTACGCTGTGAAAAAGAAACGGAAGAAAAAAGTGCTCTACGACTGCCGTAAAAAATTGTAATAAAAAACCTAACTCCATTAAACTTTTCTCCGAATGATCGTAAAACAGTTATTAATAACGCGAAAAATGTGGAGAAAGTTCTCGGAAAGCTCGAGGGAAAATAAATTGCATCTTTCTATGCAACTCGCATCAACACGGAACAAGACTGCATTGTTCTACCGATCAAAATATATCTACTTCAAAAATAAATAAAAATCCAAGGCAAGCTCCTTTTCGAAAAAAATCGGGAAACCGTTAATTACATTACATTGTTGACCACTTCGTTCTATAGTAAGACCAGTCATAAACGCATCAAAGTCAGAAGGGTTTTTGGATAAATTTCGTTGGAATAGAATTTCGTTTGGGAATGGGGGCTGGGCCTTTTCACGAAAAAAGCGAACACCCGAGCGCCAAACGGTGATAATAAACATCAATCTGATTCATGAGAGTCGCGGGGTCAAGGAAAATTCGGGGAAAACCCTCGCGAGTCGTTTCCCAGTTGCTTCCTGAGACTATGATTGATAATGACACACAGGCCAATCCACGCAAAAGATATTAAACTTGGCGCTCGAAATGAATAATAAATGAAAAAGAACAAACATTATTTTAATTTCCCATCGCGTTATCGAGATGGGCGATAAATTTACGCGTATCGGTGTGACTCCCGCTACCGCGTGATTATGCTATAACAACGGAATTCTCGGGAGCATTGATAATCTCACGAGATTATTTTTTCCGAGAGCAAAGATCTTGTTTTGACAAATTTATTACTTCTGGAATTGTGACATTCTTCGTCATAATCAGCGTCTCGATTTTATCGAATCGCAGAAGTGTTTATCGAATGGCCGATCGAAACGCAAATTGTATATTTCTTGTTTAGCTAAACTTTCGTATTTTATTTTGCGACGGAATAACATTTTTATGTCTGCAGTCAAATTTTGTGGATAAATTTCAATTCTAGATTTAAGTTTCCGATACACAAACGCTGCACGTTTCGTATATAATTGAATCAGCTACGTCAGATGAAAAATGAATCAAGTCATAAGAAATCTCTTTTTCATTCGTCATAGGTCGAAACATAATTTTTGGCCGTATATTTTGTGACAAAAAATCTGATGATCACAGGATAACGAATCATCAATGAATAAAAAATATAATAAATATAAATATAAAAAATATTATTATTATTTCTTATTTTATATATCATATATACTGAATAATGAAAATAATTATAATATTGGATAAATTATATATATCAGATGATTAAATATAATAAATAATTATAGAATCAAATTAAATTCAATTTTATTTATTATTAAATATAATTAATAATAAATTAAAGATAAATAAATAAAAATCGAATTATCGATGAGTCACATCTTCAACTTATTGTCAGTACATCGATGTATCGCGGTGATATTGTACATCAAGCATGTACGTGAAACGTCGTCATTGAACGCGAAAATCTGGCCAACGTCCAACGGCCCTTCGAGACTTCCTCCGCGTTGTACCGTTGCATCGTTGTATTCCACTCAAAACCCATCGGTTCTTCGCATTGAGTCACTTCGCTCGTTCCACCCTCTGAAGACCCGAGCGAATCATCAATTACCAAAATATCGGAATCGCATAAACGGATAATAATCGACGGTTTTGATAAAATATACCGTAAATTCGATAGAAAATAAAATTATGCGATGCGGTAATATGCCAGAAATACATAAACCGTACCAGCCTGCAACATCGTCCGCGTTATTTACCACAAATATTATCGTTCTCGTCAGATTATCTCCGAAGAATAATTCATTCCGTTCTCGAAAAAAAAGAAGAAAAATAGTAAAAACTGAGATAACTCGCTCGGTAAATTGAAACACGTGTGAAAGGATTTACAATGTATGGTCATGCGCATAACAATGAGTATCTCGTGACATTACTTTATTCGGTGCATGGAAAATTTACATAGACTATAAAGAAAAAAAGAAAAACAAAACGAAGCAAGCAAAAAAAAACAGAATAAAATGAAATAGAACAAAAAAAACCAAGATAAACAGTCTGAAGGTTCCCAACGTAGCCAGGAGACTGCACTTTCCACTTCTACCCAACACCCCGTCGATTGTCTGATCACACGCTGCCCTAACTACTTACGCGCGTCTACGATCCCTCGAAACGAACACGACGGAATTGAGCATACATATTCAGAGTTTGGGATCGCTTCGGGCCGAGTTATCAGTCACGATTGATCGTCATCGAATAATGCAAATATTCGACAGTACCGGCAGCCAGTAACTGAACTGGCACACGTAGGTACGTACGTATACGTATACGTACGTACGTCCGAAGCTTCGTTACGTTATCTCCGAACAACGTATCGGTCTTGATTTATCGCCCCGAGTGCGTCGTATTCAATTTTTCGATGCAAAAAGAGTGGGACACGGGAAGTGGTGCGAGACGTGACGGTGGGTGGAGGGGCGGGGGGGGGGGGAAGGGGGCTGGAACGAAGGAACATGATGCACGAGCGTAACTTGTGCGTGTGTGTGGTATATAAGTATGCGCGTGAAATATGTGAGCTCGATGCCGTGCAAAGCCCGAGAAAAAATGTGGAGAGCCGGATTGGGAGGAAGAGCGAGATACAGACAAAGAGAGAGAGAGAGAGAGAGACGAAGAGAGAGAGAGAGAGGCCTGGGGGTTGGAAAAGAGTGTCGGAGGTCGCGTGAGCGTGCGGACGAGTGCAGTGCACAGAAAGAACGTTAGAGTGAGACCACGGGAGAAAAACCGCTGTGGGGGCGAAAGGGGGAGGGACAGTCGTGGGAAAATGGACGTGTGCGTTTGGGTTCGATGTCGCCGTGTGAGAAACGCGGTAATAGATATCGATATTGCATTCCAGGCCCATCAATCACTTACCTACCGGGCAGCTGGCAGACCCGCTTCCCGCCAGCCCGCGATGATAAATTCAACCCTCTCCCATCGCCCCCTGGCCTCGCAACCCCCGCAGAGTATACACACGACCCCCTGCGTACATCGCGACGCAATCTACATCCGTGCACAACGAGCGGACGAGCGCGTGACTGTATGAAATTCAGCGAATAATAGAATGAAGGCAGAACAAAAAAAAATAACAATTATATGTTTGTGTCGCGTGAAAAGTGATCGGGAAGGGCGGATGGAGGTGGGAGGGGAGAGAAGGGGTGAGCGAGGGTAAAAGCAAATGGATGGGCACGCTAATCGGGAGGTTGGGGGGATGGGGCTTATCACATGGGTGACTCGGTGACGGGAACACGCGATGATGATTACACGTTGTCTCTCGATCGACGGAGGTAATAGTCACGTGCCACCGCGATCCTCAATTCTGGATCCGTACGTATAAATATATGTGTATATAGATTTTTTTGGGCACATCAATCCACCGCGCGAAATTAAAAAGTCCCGGTGAAAAAATAGAGCTGTTTGTTCTGCGTGTTATAACGCATTTCGATGATTGTGACAACATTGATTCGCGATTTATTTTTGATTTTTATTATTCACTTGTTTTATTTTAATTTTTTATTTTTATATCAATGCAAACTGGGGATTATTTGCGAGGATGATGATTTTTACGGCCGCATGAATGAGTGGAAATGATGTAGGTTGAATCTCGTGATTAAATATTTGTATGAATCAAATTTTATGCGAGCGTAGTGATAATATGTTTAATCGGATGAAATGTTGTCGGCTTTATGGCTGTGATGAGGATTTATTCGAACAATACGCAACTCTGATTGTTCACAAAGTGGCAGTGGAGAAGCATTGATGGGCGAGAGAATCCTAGCATGAGCTAATTATTCGTATTAATGAATACAAATAATCGATCGCTTGAGAAACGGATGTGACGTTCATTCGGTCTTAGCGTCGAATACTTTTTATCGGACTCTCGTATCACCAAACTTAATTTGATTCCTTTTCTTCTCTAAATTACTTCGATCATTCGCACTGCGAGGAAATGTCTGAATTCATTGTATTTACTTTTTTCATCTTAATATTTTGTTTTCGTTTCTGACTTTCGACCGGAAAGGAAAGTTCAGTAGTCGCCGGATACGGCGGAGCCCTCCAGCTTCGTGACTCTCGAATATATGGCGAGTGATATGATAGCGTGAATTATGAAGTATGAGCGTGGTAACGTTGAAGATAAGAGAAATTGAGAAACGTCGAGAGGGCGAGCCACCGTATGTAGTTGGATGAGAAAGAGTGATGGGGGATGAGGCGAAACGAGCTTTCGTCAAAAAGCTCCTGTATAGCTTCTTCCTCAGCTCGTGAGGTCGACAATACGCTCCGACGTCATACCCGGCCAATGTACCCACTTATCTACATAGACATAGTTTTACATATGAATATGAATTATATAGTGTTATAAAATATTATAATATATATTAACATACAAAATATAAATAGGTAGTGGTATAAGTAATAACAGCATGTATCACTGTTATCATTCCTTATAACTTATTTTATATTTATATATGAATCGATAATAATAATAATAATAAATAATAATAAATCTGAATCCTAACCCTACTTGCTTACCTATACTATTTATTATCATCAATATAAATAATAATAATAATTATTTATCTATCAATTCCTATGTGTGTATATAATATTTGAATATATATTGTATATATCTCTCTATAAATACATACATTCCGACATAGCGGTTACATATATATCCACACAGACCTACATATATGTGTAGGTTTAAGGAATGCATCGCAAACGGTTTTCATTTTGCCAACGGAATATGATTTGCCGTACGGTTGGGCATGTAGGTTGAAGGCTTTCGTGCGAGGAGGCCACGGACGGAAGGGGCTCAAGCTTTGCCATCTCTTTTCCACAGATCCAGCTTCCTCTTTCTCAGTCGTTCCAACGATCTTTCTCTTTCTCGGTTGCCACTCTTACATTTTTACCTTACATCTGCTCTCCGTCTCCCGTTTATTTCTTTCTCCGCAGTCGAGCGTCGGTTCTTTCTCTCTCGCTCTCACCATCTTACGTTTCCGCCGCACACAGAGTCACACACACACACATTCACACACACATTACTCGGTAGCTGGAGCGATCCTCTCCTCTCACGTGGGCTCTTTCGGGCTTGACCCTACTCCCTTCCTTCCCGCATACTTTTTATTCTCCTTTTTCTCGGTGAAAGACAGCCCCGCGAATTTGCTTCGGCTTTTCCGACTTTACATTTCTTCTCGCACACGTTTATATCTTTCATTGCTCTCGCAAACCCGGAAGATGCATCTTCGTATATTTTCTTCGGGCATTCGCGTGGAACATAATGGCCGAGCCAGTTACAATATCTCGTTTTAATACGAAAGCAAATAACTCTTGATTGCCAATCTTTTATTCCCGTTTTGAGAGATATTTGTTATTTTTTCAAGACATAATTTAGTCGATAAAATTGGCAATGAAAACAATCTTTTTCATGCATAATCGACTAGTAATTTTTATCGTGCGAGTTTCGGGATTTTTTTCTGTAATTTATTTATTTTAATTCATTTCGGAGTGGAACTTTGAGTTAAAAAAAAAAAAAATTCAGAATATTATTATCATTCGGTATCGCTGCACAAACTTTTTTGTTATTAAGCACGACGAATATATCAAGCGGGTTGATTGCCACATTCGCGTGGTTTGAAATTTTTTAAACCGTTTCTTTCGTTAAGTTGCTTGCATCAAAGGACGGAATAAGGATAAAGTGCATCAAAGGATAATATTGCATTAAAAACGGAGATGAAATAAGCGAGTGAAATGTATTTTTGTGCAGTGGAGCGAGAACACGGAATTATTCTCACGAGTACACACTGAATTATATCAGCAACGTTCATTGCAACTCATCTCCGTCATGGACGAGAGTTTGTTCTGGTCTCTTGATTCTTCCACGTTTTACAATGCGTTCATTCTTTATTCTTCTCCTTTGTGTCATTCGTTACGACGGGTTTATCCGTACATTTTCTTCAGGCATTCATCTTTCCGTCGGTGCAAGCTTTTTCAATATTATCCGTAAGATATTAAAATTATTAAAATAAAAAATGATTAAATTATTGAAATAAGAATGTAATATCAGCAATGTTCTGCCACGATTAATTACATTCCTAAAGACTTTCATTGTTCGTCGCAATGGTCAAAGAAATTTCTCGCAATTCAATGGAAAAAGCGCATTTTGTTCCAGCGACAAGCGAATTACGTTTATTATTGAGCTTAATTATTATGTGAAAGACAAATAGAAGTCGATACTTTTCCTCTCACCTTTAGTCGACGTTGAGTCATTTCACGACATCCAGTAATATTTTATTCATGTTCCGTCCTTACCTCGCCCCTATTCCCGTCGCTTCGTCCTTCCATCGTCGCTTCCATCCCTTCCCTTTGTTCGTTCTTCATTTCACCCTTCATTCATTCTCTCGCTGTGATTTTCCTCATTTTCAGAGCATCACTTTTTCCCTGCTTGGTCGCGTTTTCACGACGCACCCCGGGGAAAATAAGAACGCTGAGCGCGGGCGTCGAGTTCCGGCAAATGAAATGCCTGATTGCTTTTCTCGCACAAGTCTCATCCACCGTTATTCACCGGACTGACTTTTGCCCACGGACATTTCCAGGCTATGCTTTGCACCACACAATATATTTATATATATATATATATATATATATATTTAAACGCATAGATCTATATATATAGATTTTTGCATGCACAATACTTCAATCCTCACTGTTGTTTTATTCCTTTCTTTATCGTGACTATTTTTCGTCCAAATTCACACGATATCGTCGTTTTTTTAGACAGAATTAACTAGTGAAAAATCGTTCGGGGTATATCGCAGCTTATACCGATAAGTACAGGGTTATTGAAAAATCAAATAGTCGGCGTAAAGTTCGCAAAAGAAATCTGAAATATAAGATCATGTTTGATAAAGTAATTTTTTTACAGACTAAAATGATTGACTCACAAATTATCATTCTTATCATCATTATTATCTATAATGTTTTAGTAAATTTAATATGGTATGGATATGAATCTATAAACGATAATAATGAATATAAATACTAATTCGGTTCATACTACAGACGAAAATCATTCAAAGCCTCATAAAGCTATTTTACGTTTGTCAATTAATTTATCCGTCATAAATATTCGTTTATCCACATTTCGACAAACGAGTAGGTACTTCGCTTGAATTTGTGGGTCCGGAGTTTATCCGCGGAGTGAGATTTATGGTTTCGTAACGAAGATAGCGAATACACATAGTTCGAGGTTGCACCGAGGTTTGACCCAACCATATGGGTTAAAAACCTTACAAAGCCTAAAGCTCGAAGCTCAAAGGATCCACGAGCATTGCATTGGGGCGGGGGTTGGGGGGGTCGAAAATTCAGGTGGTAGGAGTTGCCGAGGACCTACGCGAGAGCTACGTGAAAATCGGAAACGGGCCACGTAGACGAGTTTTCACCGCGTGCGGTTGGTGCCGCGAAAAACGAACGTCCGAGAGAAACCGAAGCAAGCTCAAGCGTGTGTGGGGGAGGCGACTCTTGACTCCTAAAATTTGTGTCGCGAGTGTTGTTCTATAGCTTATACATGTACGTACACACACATGCACGGTTCAACCGTGGCTAACGAGCTTTAAAGCCTCGCGGTACCGAGAGGGCCGCCAAGGGGATGAAAAGGAGGTCCGATGTTTGTAGCTTCGGGGGTGAGATTCGTGAACCTAGCGTGGAACAGTAGGAAGCGTAGCCCTAGCCCTCCGAAACTTTGTACGAATTAACGATCACCCGCAACAGACGTTACGGTTACGTCCACTCGTGACTGCAGCACAGAAGGAAAATCGTGAGACCGTGAGCTTAACATAAATTCGACGGGAACTTCGTAATTGCCTCGAATCGAGTGTTTCCGTTTATTGAAACGAATTGAAAGAACGAAAGAATTATAGCGAATTTCATGGACGAGGATACTTTTATTCTATAGTCGTTAATGGAAATTCATTGTTTTCCGTTTGGATTATAGCTTGACAGTCTGGATGAGAGCGATTTATTCGATCGATTGAATAAATATCACTCTATTCGCTTCATTCATTATATCATGAATATATTCGTGCCAATGAAAAATACGAGAAATTTTTCTCTTTAGCTTCCCAGTTGACTTGGTTCAGCTTTGACTTGACGTCAAAATTAGTTTCTTTTTTCATTTATTGTTTCAAATTATTCTCGTTCTTGCAAATTGAGTCATACTATAGTCAAGTTCCCGAAACACTTTCCATATTTTTTGTTCTTCGTTGACTTTTTCAATAAACCTGCTCCGGGCGTATCGCGCAATTGATGCGCAAGAACACGGGAGCTTGCACGGGAACGCAAGTAGAAAAAAAAAATCGGCGTATTTTTGGGGAGCCGTATGTTGTTCAGCGCGTACCGATCGATCGACGGATACACTTCGTTTTCAAAACCCGAGCTTCGGCTTCGTCCATCCGTTTGTTACAACGACTAGCCATTTATCCAGCAACGCTTGTTGTCCATTCTACAGTCAATCCCCGAAGGTCCCGTAGCGTGTTGCAACAGTTCTGTTGCGCGATGGCATTGCACGGAAAGTCATCGGATTTTTCACCGCTTGAGCTCGGAAAACGTAGGAAAAAAAAAAAACTATGGTTGAACGATGTTGAGCCTATAGGTCGTCATCCACTCGACTTGCAAAAGCCTGTGGAACAATGAAAAAAAAAGACAATTTGCCAAAACCGCTCGCGGAGGTTTGGCGAACTGTTCAAAATCCTGATTAATCAAAAACAAATCGTAACTTTGGCAGTCTGGTTCGTGAGAATTTGAGATCCTGCGCGAAGCTACCTCTAGAGGGAGTATTTTTTCAATTCAATTCTGGCTTCTCGATAGCAGTAGGTTCGTGCACTGCTTTAAATTCTCAGGGATAAATTTGCAAGTTTGAACTCACTGTTTTCTTAATTAATTAATGTTAAGTTATCGCCGTATTATGAGAATTAATTTAATTGGTCGAGGCCGACGCGAGCTGGAACGAAACGCAAATTTTTCGAAAAATGCAGAGTTCTGTAAAAACTAAACGTCTCGATGGATTCAGTTCAAATTTCGAAGACAAACGTCCGTGAGTATTACTTTATTTGTTAAACTATTAAAATCAATAACTCAAAATTAGCGGAAGCTAGAGTGATAACAAACATTTTTGAGAAATTTTCAAGGGTTGTTGAATCCCAGAGGTTGTATCAATCATTACGAAAATTACAGATAGTAGAGTGATTGCAGTCAAAAATAAATAACTGAATAAGTAAATAAGTAAATGAATGAATGAATAAATGAATGAATAAGTAAATAAGAAGAAGTTAATTTTGGTGCAGCGACGAAACGATATCTTGTTAGTCATATTATGACAACAAGCTTATGGACCCACGTTGCACGTTGCAGCACATATCCGTTTGGGTTGTGCGATAATACGTAGGTATCTAATCTGATTGCATGGAACCGCACGGTTTCCCGTTGCCTCCCGCCTCTCGTTAATGCTTTCTCTGTTATTCTCTTCATTATCGTGGGTTAATTGATAATTCGATATTCACGAATCTGCGAGTCTATTCAACGATGGGAAGTAAATTATTGCGGTAACCTTCCACTGGAAACTCTGGGTTGTAAATAAGCTGTATGAAGTTGTCTCGTTTTACCCTGAATTAATCTGGCATTTTATTTTATTTTTTTTCAATCAGACGTTGGAATTTCGAATTATATGAATTTTACGCGTATGCGGCTTTATTTTCAATGCTTCATCATTTAGAATTCGTCAGATTTATCAAGTCTCAAGCTGAGAGCATTTTTGCTATTCCGTACCAAGTTTCAAGTACTAAATCGCACAATAATGCAAAACATTCGTTCAAAATCCTTTTTTTCCGAGATTAATTAAGGTTTCCATTTTTTTCAAGATCCTTTAGACTCTTAGATACGTTGTGACTTATATCGTTCGAAATTTCGTAGTCATTAGTTGCCGAAACAAAGAAAAACAAAACATCTACGTGACGCCAAAACGGTCTGCTTCCTGTAAAAGTTCAATCCAAGATAAATCGTCCAGCACAAAAAAAAAAATGAATTTGACTCCCGGAATTCTGTGAATGAACGAATGACCACGAACAGGACAGTAAATCATCGCGATAAACGTTAAAATGTTTACAATTATAGAACACCCGGTTTGTTCGTCGTATTAATGGCCTAAGCAGCATAATAATGACCGCAGTTTTCACGAAGTATGCAAAAGATATATGATTCCAGATGGGTCGACCGTTGGTTCCACCGGTAGGATATTAACCGGAGATTTTCCTGAATATATAAACCAGCGTTTAATCCTCAGCGGAGTTGGTCTGCCGGGTTTTACGGATATATATATATATATATATATATATATATATATATATGTCTATGTCTATATATATAGCCAGCTCGTGATGCGCATCGCCCGTGGGTCCCCGTTGCGCCTCATTATATGACAACGTTTATTGCATACACCCCACGTCGCTCGCTCCTCATGCTCCCCTTTCCCTCTTCTCTCATTTGCATTTTCCATGAGACGAGCCACGAATGATATATACTCTAATAGCAATATCCCGCATAATATAATACGCCAACGTTGCCATAAAAATATCTCCGTTGCGCGGGAAAAACTTGGAAAATTTTCATGACATGCTATGGAAAAATATTTGCAAATTGTTTTATGTTAAAACTTAAATAATAACCGTAATCCTTCAGCCTCGTTACTTGTTGCGTTGAGCTGGTTGATGAAAGAAAAACCTAACATTTTGTCTTTACAATTTATTTCCGATAATCGTTATCTATTGTTCTGACAAATTGGTGAATCAAGGAAAGATATTCGTGATTTTATTTTAATTTTTATCGATGAATCATTCGAAAAAAAAAAATATATTTGAGGTATTCTCGATGAGAAAAATTGAAAACTACCTCTTAACCAAAAGTAAACGCGTACTTCGACATCTTAAAAAGTTTTAATTTTTTGTGATAAAACAATGAAGAAAAAAAAATAGTTGCAACGCAGATCCCACTCTGAAACTTTGGAAAACTTTTTTTTTTGAACTACTGAAACGACAGACAAAAATCAAACTTTTTTAAAATGTCGAAGTACGCGTTTACTCTTGGTTAGGGGAAGTTTTTAACCTTTCACGTCCGCCAGTATTGCAAGGATTCCCTAGAAAATGAAGTGTGCTTCGGGGATTGAAAGAAAGTCAAAAATAAATCGTGAAATCAATCAGCCAGTCGCAACCCTAACTTCTGGCGATTGGGCTGGGGGTAGTTTCAATTTTTCCACAAGCTTGAGGGCGATCCTCAAAATCAAGAGTGTTCTGAGGGTTGAATAAAACCCACGAAAAATCTTAAACTGAATCGGGAGGGTTCAAGTCTCAGACTGGCCGATTTCATGTGGAATACCTCATACAGAAACGACTGGCATCTATGGAATACCGTTAATTTAACGGATTTAATTAATTTTCAAAGTGTCATCACCAATTTGCCTGAGGCAATTTCGAATCATATAAAATCTCCTCTCACGCGTGCAATTTTCTGAATGCTCGTTAATGTTGTCAATAATTTTGTTATTAAAATTCCGAAGGTCTGTCATTTCTGACGCTGCTTAGCATCAGGTTCCATTGAATCGTGAATGAAGCTCGTGATGTTTCGTGATCGAATGGGAAGGGTAAATTCGTAGGTGAACCATAAAGGTTCGGTACCGTACGAAGTTGCATTGCAGCAGCAGCCATAGCGCGTATACCGGACGTGGTCGTTCTCCGGTGCATTTTGCACGGACGCTCGACGAAATCCGTCGGATTGTCCGTGCATTCAGTCGATAATACGTTACAGATTATTACGACGAGCCAGGCTACCTCACCCGGAATATCTTGTGCCCGGCCGTAGCTACTCGACCGTCCAATCGATGATTTTTTAATCCCGAACGGCCGAACGGTTACCCATTCAAATTTGTCCGACTATTCGTCGAGCTCCGCAACACGTTTGCTACTATGTGGCTTATCGAGATTTTATAAAAAAAAAAAAAAAACGTTCTTGATTCCAATTCCCATAAATTGTTCTCTGATCACTCTAAGAGCTTATCAGCCTACGTATTTTGTCGGTTTGCGTGAAGCGAATGGAGCCAGCGGTAAATATAGATCGACTGAACTGAAACATATACACTGAAAAAAAAAAGAAAAGTTGAAAAAAGGGAGTTTGAAGTTTGTTGCGGCAAAACTGAACTTGAGATTGAGCCAACTGAAAACTACTTGCTTCAACCACTCCATAGTTTGTTCAACCTAATCCATTTATTTTCTTTCTGGTATACTCGCAAACGTTTTTCGTTTCCCTTTCACTCAAACCATAAAAGAGTTTCTCACAATGTCCTCGGAAATTGTATTAATCGTTGTGATAATTGAAAGTTAATGCTTCTCGTATTCCATTCTCGTCTTCCACCCTCCGGAGTTCATTGATATGTGTTACGTTAATAATTTACAAAACTCTTGATACAGCACTCATTCATTTCTAGTTCCGAAAAGAGACTTATTCGTTCTACCGAAATAGGGTGAGCTTTTCTTTATTCTCGCCAAGCTTCCTTTTATCCTTTGTTTTTTTTTTTCGTTCTTTCTCTATCTCAAATTTCGCTTCGTAGCGTCGAGGCGGAAATCCAGAAAGCCGAGGGAGTACTTTTTTCTTCTTTTTGTCTCTCGTGAAAAGGGCTCGTCCGGGAGGTATTACTGCATGTACGTACATATAGATATATGTCTCTACATATATCTGCACCGTACAAGACTTTGTAAGCCCCCTATGTCCAGCAGATTTTTCCCAGAGATTCGTCCCGCGCTGCTAAACTTTTTTCATCCCTTATTTCCGCCCTCGTTTCTTCTCTGGTCAGCGCGGATGAATAAGAGTGGCTGGGGCGAGATGCTGTACCGCCGTTGCTGCTTCTCCGTCTGCTGCTTACGACGCTGCTGCTGCTGTTCCGGCGAGAACGAAGTCCGACGACGATGAGGGTCGCTACACCGAGATTTCACATTGTCCATTGGGTTCGATGGGTCTCGATGTACCGGGGGCGAATCAATATACCGTCCCCGGGTCGAGTCACCTTCCGTACCATCCACACATGTTCTACATTTTCTTCCTCGTAAAGAAACTCCTTCGACTTTGCCGATTTTTCCATTTGCACGAATCGTCGAGGCTGTCGTTGTCTTCTACGACCAAGGAGAACGAGATTCGTTCAATCTCACTCTACCACCGAGAAATCCCAACTTCGCGACGATGTTTTGTGTCTATTTTTATTTTTTGTTTCTTTTCTCGGCAATTTATTTCTTGGGGGGTGTTTTTTTTTTTGGGACGTTGATTTATTTTAATGCCTCACGTAGAAGAATCGATCGTGATGAACCTTTTTTCATGGCATGGGAGTTGATTGTATGTCGGGAACTGAACGAACGACAATCTGTGATTCGCAGTGGAAAAGTTTCGTATCGAAAGTTTGTGACGAAACAGCTGTGAACAGGAAAATTAGAACGCCGTCACATCGTCCGAGGTTTACTTTCACGAAGCGAAACTGGAGCATCCGCCGAGAATGTTTGAAAACAATATAAAAAATGTGGATGATAAAAAGAATGGATATTAGGAGCAAAAAAAATTGTTGGAAATCAAGGCACCGTGAATTTTCGTTTTTATTGAGCTTTCATGGTTTTGGAGTATTTCCATTGTGTCGAAGAAACGGAAGGACGAGCAGAGGGTCTGCGTCTCAGAGCCAACTCAATGCGTTTGTGCTTAAGTCGGGTCGGGCTGGGGCGGAGGGGGGTAGCCAGTTCAACCACCTTTGTGTCTCTTGCGACATAATTGGAGAAACAGAAAAACGGGAAAAAGTCGGAGAAATGAGAAAAAAAACAACCCATGAAAGTATATGGCGTGTTACAAAGAACGAATGGCAAAAAACTTGCAAATTGCTTCCTCAGAATTTGAGGTAGGGCACGAAGCTACCTCCATGAGCGTTTCTTTTAACTTTTTTTTTATTCTGGCTTCTTCATAAAGGTAACTTCATGCTTAGCCATAAATTGTGCCCAAGCAATTTGTAAATTTAAACTTCCGGCTAGTTCGAGAGGTGTTTCATGAATTACTCGTAAATCAATCGGACGGAATTACTGTGAGTCATAGCAAAACGTAAATGTTTAAAATCATTCGAAGTCCTATAAAATCTAAACTTCTCGAAAGCTTGGCCCTCATTCCAAAGCCAAAAATCCAAGAACTTTATTGGTAAAGAATTATTACTATTTTGAACTATTACCGTATATTGAAATTTTGGAGAAAACGAATTTTTTTCAACCATCAAAAATAATTTTTCAAAATATTAGGAACATGCATCCCACTCCAATTTTATGAAAAAAAATTCCTTAGTTTCGATAAAGTATTAGAAAAAAAATGTAATCCAACTAAAAAATAGCACAATAGCAGTTAACTCTTTTTAAAGATAAATAAATGGGGCAGGGTGAGGAGAAGGGTGTGTCCGAAAAATCTAAAAAAAAAATGAGTGAGGTCATAGGATCCAAAAGATATTTTTTTTAAATCATCACCCACGTCGGGGGACGGAAAGGTTGCAATCTGGTGATTTGGGCTGGAACGCCTCCAATACCCACAAACGTACAGACATTCTTCCCAAATATTGTTTCGGGACGTTCTATCACATCTCTTGCACGTCGACATACAAATCCCGATAACAATTCCCCCCCCCCCCCCCCCCATCACAGAACTACCCCCATAACGAAGTAAAGATGGTGAAAATCCAATGATGTAATAATAACCGAAACCCAAGAAGGGCGATTGCGTCGAGTCGTCGTCGAGACCGAATAATCGTCGCGTTATGCACGACCACTTAAGTACGACACGTATATAATCGGTCGTCGACACCCTGCCACGTAAATGCAATACGAACGTTCGTCGTATGAGAAGCACGAACGAAATACTCAGTCGAGGGATAAACCGGCATGAAAAGGGTCTGAAGTATACACGGCGGGGGGGGGGGGGGGGCGAGGAGGGCGCGTATCTCGTCGCAAGCTCGCACCCTTCCGCATCGCGTACGTATATCCATAAAGTTATTTTGATACGTGCTATCCCGGCTCGTTTCGCACTTCAACCCGAACCCGCTAGACGTCGCTATTGTGCCGAGCGGACGTGAATAAGCCCGACTAAGAAAACGACAGAGCTCTGGAAAGAGTTAAGACCGTTTCGTCTGTGGCTTTGCCACACGAGGCTCTAACTTGAAGACCACTCGCGTTCCTTCGATTTCCAACCCCGCAAACCTCACTAACGTTTCTTTTCTCGGTCCTTCTTCGCCCCTCCAACCCCTCGCCCCATCCGGAACAGTAAACTATATCTTATCCCCAAACGTGTTCCGGGTCGTGCTGTATATTGCATTACACGACGTATATATAACCAACTTGGCTTTACGGTCCTGGAGGACACGACCGGATTACCTCACCCACTCATCTAATCTCTTCGTATATTTTTCTCAATACCACCTAGAACCACTGGGACTCCCACCCGTGCACCGACTCTTTCGGGGAATGAGCTTCGGGCTTTTTGTTCACCGGGGCTTACGGAACGTTGGAACGGTCACGGGAAAACGAATAAAAACGGGGCTACACGGGTCATCGGGGCTATTTTGCGATAAATTATTTGTCGGAGCTGAAGATTTTGAAAATTGTTGGAATCCGATTGGTTGAATAATTCTTGGTTTTAGGTTTTTTTTATCGGACGGAAAATAGCGCTCGGAAAGTGCGACGAAGATGATAATTGTGCCGTTTTTTCTGTTGGTCAAAAGCTCGCCATTTTTGTTACATAGTGAATCTTTTTATTCATTTATTTATTTATTCATCTAGTGATTGATTATTACTTTCTTATTCCTGCGGTTTATGCTTTTTCAAATAAGTATAAATGCTGACCACAAATTACCAAATTAAATCGACTGATATAACACCTTTGACAGAATTAATTCTAAAAAATGTATTAAACCACATAAATGTCGAAACGGGCCAAAAAACGCATGTAAAGACACTCCAAGCATGGGAGGAGGTTTTGTACGTTGGACCCAGAGTCGTGATAACCACGAACGCAGCTCAAAAAATATTCACAGAGGTTTTTCGTGGATGGAAAGACGACACGCGCGTGAATATGATACTGGGACATATTCCATACTCGCACACGAGTGGTTGGCTCGTCAGACACGAGCTTTGAAGAAACCGTGAATATACTCGGTGAACGTATCCAAGCGCGAGTGCTTTCTCGTCGACTCCTCATTGCGCTGAAAAATACGCTAGTCAAGAAAGCAATTAACGCGACTTGCTCTTCAAACCGTTCGCAAAAACTGTCGAGCAGAATGTGACAGCGATCCACACGTGGCCGGGGACGAGGAAGGAAGGTGGATGACAGAAAGGGGACTCAGACCGAGCTTCAAAGCCGTTTGTGTGACGTATACTTGAGAAAAATAGAAATAAAAGTAATGCGCTTCGCAGAGTTTTCCGGGGTTCTGTACGTGACTGTTTCGCTATTTATTACGAAATGTAATTTATTGCGTGATTATTTTTTTTTCTGGCGGGTTCAAAGAACGGAGGGTCGGATGTGTCGTTTTTTATTTTGTTTTTTAAGGGGTAGAGTATGGTTGGACGAAGATTAATGAGGAACGATGGGGTAGTGTGAAAAGTGACGAGCAGTCACATCACATTATACGGCGCGGAATAGTACTCGAGGTCTATTCATGTGGCGATGAGGCAGCGCGTGGCGGAACCACCCCGCCCTCTTTCAACCCCTTTCGTGTCAAATTTTCCCGAGCGAATTTTTGGCGAGCTTGCGGTCGTCAAGCGTGTTCGACAGGCCAATCTCGTCATCGGCAAGCGTTCGTAATTGCTACGTACGTACGTTTCGTCACTTGAATTCGTTTCCAATGGATCCAAGGCGTCGAATGGGATCGCGAAGTTGGATACTTGTTTTTTAATTGTTTTGTTAATTTTTTTTCGGACCGAAAAAACGGGAATGATAATGACGTTGTCTTCGTGTAATATTTAGGCTTATTTATAGTTGTTTTAGACCTGTGCCCACATTATGGAATTGTAATAATATAAATAATAATAATAATAATAATAATAATAATAATAATAATAATAATAATAATAATAATAATAATAATAATAATAATAATAATAATAATAATAATAATAATAATAATAATAATAATAATAATAATAATAATAATAATAATAATAATAATAATAATAATAATAATAATAATAATAATAATAATAATAATAATAATAATAATAATAATAATTATTATTATTATTATTATTATAACAACGGCGATAATTAGTTGAAGAAAAAGCGTTAGTGGTGAAAATAAAGATAAGTGGTGCAGAAATTATTCTCGCGTAGATGCTCGAATGTGGGGGGTCGGAAGTGAAGTCGTCGATGGGTACGTCAGGCACATCGAACTTTAAATTGAGTTGAGGAGAATCGACTGTCGGTGTTTCCAGATTCGGAAGTCCCGATCGTTCGATGAAATTACTCCCGGTCGATGGCCGATCGTCGATGAAGATACGATGGGTCGCGATAGAAGCTGCGACAATCTTGCAACGGAATTACGACGACGGCATTGTGAACTTTTGCTGATATTCGATTAAGTTTACTCGACTGTTCGCCTCTACAATTGGCCAATTCTCTGTACAGAAACGGTGAAACGTTGTACGAATGTTTCGTTGGTGGATTTTAACGGAGGCTGAATTAGGATTTCGTGTATTTTTGACATGGATAAAAAATTTATTTGCTTTTTTTATAATATTTGTTGAATAGTGTACAGAATAGAAACATATTGAACGTTGTATAAAGTAACAAATATATACATATATTATATATGTATTAATAATAACAATAATATAAATATACATAGATATACAATATTGATAGATTGTCACGTTAGAGTATTATATTTATAACGTCGGTGTTGACGCTGATATACGAGGATGACACATGCGGCTGATAGGCCGACGCCAAACCTAAATATTGTTCGCCAAGGCATATTAAAAGCTAACGAGTTAGAGCCGTGGTTTCGGAATTATCATCAAAAGTTTCCCACGTTATTAGACGAGTAACGAAGAGTGTCAGCTGTCTGACAAGAATTTGCTCCTAATTGTGAGCTTTCACTCTGCTCTCCCCCTTTCTGCTTCTCCGTCAAGCTGTGTGAAACCGAGAGTTTACGGAATCCTCGATCCTTACTGTGAAAAAAATGAAAAATTAATTTAACATCTTTGTAGTGAGTGACAAAAAAAAATAAAAAAGTCATGAATTTGTTGTAAATTGGTCAGAGGTGTGAAAAAAAAAATTCTTAATGGAATAAAAATTTTACTTTTGCAACAATAATTAATTAAATTATTTTCTCTCCCTCTCTCTCTCTCTCGTATGAATCTCTGTATGATTTCAACAATATCAACGCATTGAACTAATAAATTGAGACAATCCATAGCAGTCGTTGCCCGACAATCAATATTGGTGATCAAACTTATTTTATTTAACGAATGAAATTGAAATTTCTGTTTATCTTTTTTGATTTCAGAATATTTGTGGCATGCGTAGGCAGGAGAACGGAGCGGTCGACGACTGCTGGGAGGGTAGTTCGTTAGAGAGTGGTGCTGGTTCAGCCCGAAACAGCAACAGCAGCAGACGCAGTGGCATCAACTGCACTCCAGGACGTAACGGGATAATTGGTGGTGGAGCGAGCAACGAAACGTCGGACGGAGGCCTTGCCGCCTTCGAGCGGTTCGCGGCCTGGTGAACACCGGCACGGGGCGAACAACCCCGTTCCCTTTATCGACGACTAGCAACCCTCCCATCTGCCATCGTCGACGAACAGCAGAACAGGTTTGTCTTCGTTATCGCATTTTTATCAATAACAAATACCTGCGTAAATTCTATTCAATGAAATCCACGATTCTTGTATTTCTCTGTTCATTATAAGAAAACCTCTTATCTCTGATATAATAATAGGAATCACTTATAATTCAAGTATTCTACGAAAATATTATTTTGTGGTTTTTTCTCAGGGATTTTTATTCTTCAAATTGGGGAAAAAATATGTCATGTGTGAGATCTAAATATTGAGCGATAAGTATTTTGTATCACGTAATTAAGGGAGATTAATCGAAAATCCATAAACGGTTTAATTATTATAAATTTTAGAAAAAATGTATTCGGAATTCGAAAGATTGAATAATTAATTTTTTTTTTGGCGCCGATTGCTTCAAAAATTATTTCACGACGCTCATGAAAAAGTCATCTGATTCCTCGAAATCGGAGTTTTCGAAAAACTTCCTTTTTTTTCCGAAGTTCATATAAATTCGTGAATTATGGAAATGTAACGAACGTCGAGAAGTTATGATTTGCTACGCGCAATCTGACGACTACCGTGAAAGTTCTCGTTTTTCATTGCACCGACGAATTTGATTAAGGCGGCAAATCGAATTAGGAACACTTAATCAAAGTACGTCCCTGAGAATCTTGCAAACTTTGCCCGGATCCACGGCTTCGCAAAACGCGATAATAGCGCAAACCGAAGTTCCGGTTTCGGTACACACTGTCTCATTTACGTACAAATCCCGAGCCCCATCGCTTTTCAAAATTGAGACTTCGCAGCGCGACACAAATAATTTATCGTTGCAAATTACATGAGAAGAGTTATCACGTGATAAACATTCCATTTTACTCGATGAGAAAAAAAAAATCCACTAAAGACATTGTAGTAATATCAAACAAACAAAATTGAAATTACAAATTTGATCAATGAATTCCGTAGAAAAAAAGATCTTGCTTCACAAACGAACAACGGTTGGTGTACTGCGAGTCGGAAATTAATTTGAAAGAATTCATCATTGGGAGACCATAAAGGACGAAGAAATTGCATTACGTGGATGGATTTTCGAGAATTTAATTAAACGTTTGCGGATGAGAAAAAATTCTGTGCAAATGAGAGTTGACTAATATGAACGATGGGGGTTGTGCGTCGAGACTGAAACGAGAGGAGAGAATGAACGAGGAGAGAAACGGGGATGAAAAAAACGTGAGGGCAAGCAGAGACACCCCTGCTGCCATCCCCCGCCGATGGTGCACGGGGGTTCGTTCGACCGTTCATTTGTCGTTCCTCAGAAGCCCGGGGGTGCTTCGCTTCGCCGGCCAGACCGGGTTGGATAGGTGTGCAACTTTGTCCATCAATCAGCGCGTGGAACAAACGAACCTGCGGCACCGTAGAGACACGGAGGGAGGGAGTGAGAGGGCGAGAGATAGAATAAGAGAGAAATTGCTCCGCGTGGCTCGTTTGGTTTCTCACTCGTTTCGACCCCTCGTGACGCCGATGCAACGAACCCGCATCTTCTTCTCTTTTTTTTCTTCTTTTTACACAACTCTCTGTCTTCTTTCAGACTCATTTCGTTTTCCATTTTCGCTCTGTTACTTCTGGAACAAGATGCATACATATATATATTGAAATTTATTAAAATTTCAATAATATTACATTCTTTCGTTTATTTCAGTTTAATTTTGTTATGCAGTTTTTTTTTCGATTTGAAATTGCTGAATGTCACCAACAAAACACGAAAACTCAAATCGATAAAAACGTTTAAAGTTCGAATTAAAATAATCAATCGAACTTTGAATCAAAGTTTAAAAAAAAAATAGATGTAATATTCTTCGAATGGGAAATGTTAATTGCTTAGTGGTACGGGTCAATGATGTAGTAGATTTGGTCCGCAATCGGCCCAAATTTTTTTTATACATATTGCATCGTTGTGAAAGACGGGGGCATAAAAAATTCAAAACCCAGAATACAAAAATCCTATGACGATGAGTTCCTGTACGAGGAACTATTTTTTCTTCATCAATTTTGAGAAGGCAAGCTTGCTTAAGGTGTCTTCGAGGAATGAATTCAGCTGTTCGAAGCTGACCACAGTCAGAGAGAAACGTGAATGTTTCGAAAAATCCAACGTCCTATAAATTCCAAACTTCTCGATGGATTCCACCCAAATTCCAATCCCAAGCATCCGTCAAAATCGCTATATTTGTGAACAACTAATTATACCGCCTCTTCCAAACTTTGTAGAAGCTAGAATAATAACTGACATCCATTTCGAAATGTACAAGAGGCTTCTTAATCCAAGAGTCCGTATAAATTATATCCCAAAAATTACAAATGACAGAGAGAATGCAAAGCTTTCGAGAAATTACAATAATTTTCAATGCACTTTGCCATTTAAAAGTTTCAATACAAACGCGTTCTCCGAGCTGGAATGAGTTTTCTCGAATCTCGATGACGAAAACGTTGAAGTTTACGAATCCATCATTGACACTTTAGCGTATTTCATCCTCATTCAACATTTTTTTCTTTGTCGGATTCGAAGATAATTCACGTTCGGCACTCGGGTCGCTCGAAACGCATTAGCGTTTCCATTAACCATTTTATTCTGCGACTTTGTCGTCGTCCTTGGTCCTATTGAGGGGCCAGCCCGGTTCGTTCGGCTGTTTCGCGGTTCAAAGTGGGTTGAACGTGAGAACGTAGGGTGGATGTTGAGCTTGCGGGCCGGAAAGTGGGAGAAAGCGAGAGGGAGAGAGACAGCGATACGTGTTTTAGGGTGAAGGGCGATTGAGGAGTTCGAAAAGAGGTGCCTTTCAAGGTCTAGTTCTGGCGAGTTGGAAAGAGCTGGAAAAGTGAACAGGAAAGTAATTTGGACGGACGTTGTACACACTCCGAATCCGCTAAAAGGACCGTCTATAGCTCGAACCATGTAGGACAAAGTGCGCAGTTTTTGTGGAAACTGGAACACGTAAAAGCGTAGGATGTACACACTTGAAAGAAAACGAGTGCAGAACCGATACATATATGTATTGGTATGTATGAACATATTTTTTTTAAAACAATTGTGCTGGATTACAAAACCGACACGAGCAAATTTTTTCTTTGTTAATCTTTTCTCACTATAATTTATATAGATTGATACCTTTAACATCACGCCGTTTTACGGAAATCTTTTTAATTAGAATTAAAAAATTGATTTTAAAAAACGACGTAGATCTCGATATCTCCAGAACGCTCCCAACAGGAAACAAAAATTATGCATAGCATAATAAATCCTTTAAAACAGTACAAATTTTGTATGTGACATTTTTCCATACGATCCATACTTTGCAAGTTATGTAAGTGTGCAAGTTGCGTGGACCAGCCTGTATACATCCACTGCGACATATGCTACTGTGAAAACGACTTGTCCCCAGCGGTGGAAGAGACTCGTACTTGCCGTGCCCGACATTGTTGAAGACAACGAAAAATGATGATGCATCGGAGACGACGTGAAAAAGACGAAAAGACAAAGAACGTTAAAGCTCGCGTGTAATGACTCAGAATTCCCATAGCTCGTAACATCTAATTGTTTCCCGAGGATCGCCCGTTCCATACTTCCGTTTCCGCTCGCCATTACTTTTATCAACTCGTCTCCCGAGAACCATACGTTTTTCCGTAATGAGGGCATGAGCTCCGTACGCCACACATGGACGCGCTATCTACGACATTTGTTAAGAAAATTCACTGTACAAAAACGACAACTATTCTACATCGCAATAAAAAAAATTGTTCCAACCGAAAGACCTGTAATTTATGGATATTTATCGAATATTTGGGGGAGGGGATCTTAGTGGATATTAAATTCGAAATAAAACAACAAATTCGTCGATAAATTACTGCAAAAAATCTTCTTTTTTATCTTTAATCAAAATTTCTATTTTTTTCTACATAATTATTTTATCCACAACTTTATCATAAAATGTTTATTATGAAAATTATTTTTTTCCTCGCGCCCATTAAATTGTTACAGAAAAACAAAGAAATAAATTATTACGGAGAAAAATTTACCGAATGTCATTCAAAGATTTTCTTAAAGTAGTTCGCTCTCCATCCAGTACGAACATTTTCGATGTTGAAGAATGAGTTAAAAAATTCTCGATGTTAGGCATAACCCCACAGCCGAGATTCGCGACTTTTTACAGCCATGACTGCGGTCTCATGCGGTCCCGGGAGTCGAAGTCACAGAGTGCCTCACGTGTGCGATGAAACTGCGAATTGCTCGATCGGCATTGGCAAGTGAGAATACGAGTCTTCGGTACCGCGGGGAAAGCTTCGCTTTCTCAGAATCCGAGTTCGCTTCGTCTGTGAACCGAGTCGTCGAATCGACCCATTCCTCTATTTCTGGTTCACCCTCGCTCACCCTCGTCACACACCCTCACCCTCTCCCTTCTTCCTTCCACCGTTGCCGATGCTTCTCCGCAGCTTTCTCACGCGATTACGACGTTTCCCCGTGAACGTGTGAGAGACCAAGCGCTTCCATCCCGAGCACGGAATCTGAATCTACACGTTCCCTTGCTACCCTTTCGCCTCTCGTATTTCGCCTTACCAACCGTTACCACCCGCCTCCACCGTTTCCCCAGCTTCTTTGAGCTTTGGCCCCGCACTTCCGCCGCAGTTGACGATAGAGAGATCTCGGTAACGTTTCGTTCACTGCATACAGACCCTCATCCGCGTCTCAGACGCGACGATTGGAATTCCAAATCCGTTCTGTTGGACAATTTTATGCTGGTCAACCGGAAAAATTCGTCGTTTTACCACTTTGTCATAGGGATTCGGTTTGACACCCTTACTTCATGTTCACGAGGAAATACTTAAGGCCCCGGACTGGGGTGGAGAACGAAAAATCGATTGTTTTTTAGACTTTTTTTTTTCGCCGAGGATTCGATGAAAAATCGATTCGGTTTTTGATTTTACATTTGATGGATCTTTCTTTAAATAATACAGATCTTATTTGTTTGGCAACTTTTTATTTATGTAGTGAATTGTTCAGGTGCGATTTTTTTTATTACAAAATGGGGCCAACTTTTTAAAATTGAATTTTGCGTGTTTTATGAATAATTTTCTTTAAAATCAATAATGAGTTATCGAGATAAAAGAAAAATTCTCCGCATTGTAATATATGGTAGAATATAATAAAAAGGGCATACTTAGTACAGTGATATCTCAAAAACTTTTCTTGAGGGCACGGCATTTTGAAAAACGTCCACCTTTGTTCATTATAACGGAAATAATCCGGATTTCTTACTGAAATTTCTACAGTGTATTCCCGAAGGTTAAAACTTTTGCAAAATGCGATCAAAACTGAATTCTAAACAATTTTACACTAGCCTGGGCCCTTAATTTCGGGCGTACGTCCGAAGGTCTTCCTACAGGTCGAATATGGCTGGTCGACGTTATCGACGTTCCAATCCTGTAATTATTCCGGATCATCTGGCATCGATGTCTCCGCCAATTGCCCATTATTGGACGTCTAATTGGCGAACACTCTCGAAATCTGGACTCGCTCAGCCGAAGCTCAGATCTGGAGAAGCTTTACCGTCACTTGACATAGCATTGAAAGATTTATTTTCGTATCTAATTATCGATCGTTGAGATACACGTAAATCAATCTCCTTCTTTCTTCTTCAAACTCTTTATACTCCGGGAAACAGAAAAAACTCGAATTACCCTTGTTTCGTGCGTCAATGGACACGCGAACTTTTGCCCCTTTTTCAACCCCTTCAAGATCCGGAAGGCAGAAAATATCCGAACTATCTTGAATCCCTGTAATTTTGGACTCTGATTTGATTTACTCAGCTGGAGAAAAGATCAGGGGGAGGTTTTCGGTCCTTCGCCATAGAAATAGAAAATTTATTTCCGTATTTCATCATTGATCACTAAAATACACGCCAACCAATCCACCTCTACCTTTTTTCAAACTCTTCAAGATCTAGGACACGAGAAATTCGCAAACCACCCTTGTTTCATGTATTTTGGGCACTTACTTGACGTACTCAGCAGGACGACAGATCAGGATAACATTTCCGGTCCGTTGTCATAGAAATAAAAGATTTATTTCCGTATTCCATCATCGATCATTGAAATAACGCGAACCAACCCCCCCCCCCCCCCCCCCTCCCTTACCTTTCAACCCCTTAAAAATCCACAGAAAATACCCGAACTACCCTTGTTTCGTACAATTTTCCCTTTCACAACAATCCACCCCCAATACTTTCAATCGCACGGACCGTCGAACGTATAGTCCACGTCGACGTGTTTGCCCTTTGGCTATTCTCGTCGCTCCTTCCGGTATTTCCGTAGCGTCCTTTCCTCGCGCCATTGTAAACAGAACCATTTGTCAGTTCGCGACTGGCGAACGAGAGACTTCGTCGCACCCTCACCCGCTTGTTCTCCCACCGATTCACTGACGTCTCACCAATTCGAATTCGTTGTACCGAATACACCGTTTCTACGCCACTGTGCTCTCGATTCCCGTAGACGTTCCCGGGTGTACCGTGTTTAACGGCTCGAATCGAATGGCATTTCGTCAACGCGATTCGATGGGATTGAGGAACATGAGGTTCGTTTTTTTTTATCGGTAGGAGCGTGCGATCGAGCGTCGATAGGTTTAGTGTGACTTTTTAATCGACGGGCATCAACGACATGTACTGGTTGAATATTTGACGGAGTTTTCGTTCTCAATTGCATATTTTGAAAGATTAAACCTTTGAGAATGTACTGTAGACGTGTCTTATCAGAAAATTCTGACATTATCTGAAAACATCTGACAAAACCAAAGTTCTTGGAATATCAGTCTAAAATTTGCCCATTTTATTTGTTGCCTTTTCAGTCACGCTGTCTGAGATTTTCCTTTTGTCTCTAAAATTCATGATTTATTTAACCGAAAAACGTTGGAAAAACCGACCTCATTCGACATTTTCATGTCAACCGGGCAAAATTTGATTAATTCACCGAATAAAAAAAACTTTTGCAGCGCGATAGCGTCACTATTTATCCATTGGTATCTCGTTTACGGCAATAAAAACTATCCAGTGAAGTAAAGCGCAGTCTGTAGGTACGATGCGCAGGCACGTCCGCGAATTTCGCGTGTGCGTGAGTGTTTGGTGTGTGTGTTTGTGTGTGTAGAGAGAAACGAGGACCTCGATAACTCTCCGGATGAATCTCTCCCGAAGTTTCCGTCGACGTTGATTGGTTGTAGACGAAAGCAACGTACATCGATTAGTCGCCAGCCAACCCCGCCGTCGCCCTCGTTTCACCCCGGCTTTCCCGCGAGCGCCCTCGATATTTCGTGCGCTGGCTCCGCGTCCGGGTTTCTCCGGGGCGTGGCGGCAACGCGGGGGAAATGCACTTCTCGTACCCGCTAGTGTGTATTATACAAGGCTGAATCCCTCTCCGCCTCTTTCTCTTTCTCTCTCCCACGCACATTTTCAGCAGATATAACCTCACGATCCAAGCACCAAAGCTTTTCACGATAAGCTTCGTGCCATGGGAATCCCCCCAACCCCCCGAAATGAGATTTTTCTTGACACCCCTCCGGCCCGTGGGAAATTGAACCGTGAAAAATTGAAATAGAATAAGGAGAGGATTTTGCTTCTCGTTTGCCAATGTCTACTATAACAGCATCTCGGAAGGTCGCACAGTAGCCACGTTTTTGTGGGGAAATCGTATTGAAAAGAAGAAATGATCGACTGAAGTGCGATGATGAGAATTTTTGAAAAATTGGGTCAGTCAATGGCAGAGCGATCACTTGAACTGTGACATATTTGATGAATTTTTTTCCACTTCGAACCCCGTCGTATTGCCGAAACAAATTGTGACATAGGATTTACTTATTCATTCATTTGTTTCCATGCATTTTTCAATTCAGCCATTCAATGAGACGATACGATTTTAAATTTCAGCTACACTGCATTATAATCTAGTAAAAATATCATTGGATGTTAATTCTATGCCGATGTACAAACATGCAGATTGCTTACGACCGATTGTCGACAAATTATTTTAAAGGGCCAACGACTGCACGGTATCGACTCGTACAGCGGATAAACCGGGTGGTGAGTGAGTGTCGACGCCGCGGACATGCTCTCTCTCCCTCTCTCTCTCTCTCTCTCTCTCGTGCCGCGCGTTGGGAAACCTTCCGAACCGAAGGATTCGCCCATTGGTTTCGCCCAACCGAGGCCATTCGGACGAGAACTACAACCCGAATCCACAGCGTCCATGCCCCAACCCTTGTTTATTTCCACTTCAAACTATCCACGTTGTCCGGTCGAGCTGAACGCTTCTACCCTCGTGCTGTCTCGCTTTCGCACCCTGAAATTCCGTTGCCTCTGTTACGTGGTCGAATAAACGATTCGCTCCATTTACTTCGAACCCTTCTTTCGTTTCTTTCTTCTATTCGAAAATGCCCCCAACCACCCACCCTCTTCGGGCCCCGTCCGGAAAGATAAATAACCGTACGTGTACACAACCACGCCGATAGGTTACCAAGCTATCCATGCGCCACCCACAATTCTCTTATACCCTCGAGTTATTTTCAAGGCGTCGCGAATTTTCCAACACAATTTTCCACGATTTTCCATTGACCGAAGTCCCCCTTTTTTTTTAATACAACGAACGTTTATACACAGCAAATACGTGCGAATGATTTCATTTATTCATTTATTTAGGTTATTTACTTATTTATTTATTTATTTATTTATTTATTTAGGCATCCGAACGAATGAGAAAAAAAATAAACATGCCTTTCGAAGTTAACTAAATAACTGCAGCGAATGGAAAAGAGTAAAAAATTATATACAATGTACATGTACGTGCTTTTTATTTATTTTCTTGCATCAAATTTGACTTCGCTAAATAAATAAATAAATAAATAACCTAAATTATTTATTTATTTATTTTATTTTATTTTATTAATTGAATTTAATATTTATAAATGAATAAATATATAAATATGAATAATATTTATAAATGAATAAATAAATAACCTAAATTATTTATTTATTAAATTTATTTTATTTTATTTTATCAATTGAATTTAATATTTATAAATAAATATATAAATAACCTAAATTATTTATTTATTTATTTATTTATTTAAAGAAATTAAATTTGATGCGAAAAAAATAATAAAAAGCTACTTACACGTACATTGTATATAATTTTTTACTCTTTTCCATTCGCTGCACTTATTGAGTTAACTTCGAAGGGACGTTTATTTTTTTTCCGATTCGTTCGGAGTTACGTACGTGTTTACGCGTTTCCAGAATGGGAAACTTCCTGCCGCGAGGGAGTACAATTTTGCGGTGCACTCGTAAAAAGTAATCGGCCAATTTATCGGCATCGTTTTCTCCGGTCACGGGGGCGTCAAAGAATTTCCTTATCGCCGTTACCCATCCCGTCGCAGTCGCGTGTAATATATTTTGCGGGTTAGGCTTTAACTGCGGCGTGGCCGGAACGAGACATGCAAACTCGTGAGCAATGGCGTCACCGGTAATCTCGTTAACGATTGAAAGAAAGAAACAAAGCGAGAGAACGAGAAACGGAATGGGGCGAGTTTGTCTTTGTGAATGTGTTCGAGGTCGTAAGGGTTGGAGAACGTCACACCTACCATTTCCTACAATCAATCTAACAGCCAACGAGCACAATAGTCAACGTGATTTTGGTTTGACGGTGGCTCGCGTGTTTTTCATCCGTTTCAAATCGATTACATCGAAATTCTTCTTTGAAAAGACCGAATTAATTTCGATATCTACAGGCGTACCGATTTTATACGACATTTGTGATTCAGGGTAATCACATTACCATTTTACCATTTTTATCATTTCCAACAAGAAAGTCGAACGAATTTTTTTACAATGTCATTGCCGGTGTGATGATTTTATTTCGTACGTGAAAAGGAAATAATCTGGAGATTTCGGGGTTGAAAGATTGGAAATCGAATTCGTATATTCATTTATCCGATGTCCACGAGATAACGGGATTCCTCGTCGAAATGTCGAGGTCGACAAAGTCGCCAAGCTTCTCTAAGGGCTTCTCCGGGATCGTCGGTCCTTCTTATGCATCCTGGAATAGCTGGCGATACGAGAATATAACCGGGAAACCAGATTGGCTTCGTCGAACCGTTCAATCGCATTCTATTCGTGTGAGCCGATGGTCCGGGTTTCACAACATAGTCGACCATACTTTCCTGGTTTCTTTGGGTACCATTTTCTCCGTCCTCAATTACGCTGGAACCCAAAAATCTACGACAAAGAAAATCACAGAGAAAAATTAGAAAAAAATTAAAATAATTATAAAGATGGGTTTATTTGAAATGCACTACATATTAAAGGCCTATACTAATGGTATATTATTAGTAGTATATTGATTAGTCATTTATATTTATAATATCGTCATTACAAAGTTATATAAGATAAATGAGTAACTAATACACTCAATTATATTAATTGTATGGACTATTAGTAGAGGACTATATTACGTAGCATATTAGAATACTATTACATCTATCTAATAAATCTAATAATTTGTTACGATATTATATTAGAATAGATTATAATCCATATATGCGTAGAATGTAATAAAATATTATTTTTTCAATAATTGTCCGTTAATCAATACTACCATACTATTAAACATACTGATCATACTAATTTTCAGAAATTGATAACGAACTCTGAAACATTTTCCGTAGCTGGTGTTCTGTCCAAAAGCTCGATCATGTGACTGGAAAAAGTTTCGTAACCGGAAGATTGTTGAAAAGCATTTAAATTCGGCGGTATGACGTTTCGAGTTTTTTCCATAACACTTTCGATGTTTGGTATTTCGAAGGGTGTGCGTTCATGACCAGGAATTTGGATTGGTACCACGACGTCGCTCATCGTTGATTCAGGTGCAGCACTTGCAATTGCTGAAAATTCATAAATTTTCTTTGAAAACTTTTTCTTGAAATATAATTGCACGAAGCGATTCGGATTTTACGCGAATCTGTTTATTTTCCAATATTGTCGAATAATATTTCAATGGATTTGTGAATGATAATTATTACCCCAATTATTATTATCATTATTATTATTATCATTATTATTATTATTATCATTATTATTTTTACTATTATTATTATTAGATTTTCGTTTCAAATCGTTGTGACGATCCAATTTGACATTCGTCTAAGTCGTACAGCAACTCGGACGAATTTCGTTGACGTACTTATCGATCGATCGTAATTCATGTCCGCGAACAAATTGTCGAAAACGTTGTCGGGCTTGACGTCAGCGAGGTCGATGCCCTCAGCCTCGGACATGAGAAGTACTTCAGCGAGTATTTCCGGTTCCGGCTTGGACTCGGCGTTTTCGAGTAAACAGCTTTCCGGAATTGGCTTTGTCTCGCTCAACAATTCTTTGAGCTTCGTTTTCAGCATGTTACGTCTCTTATCACTCGCGCAACGCTTTCCACCCTCTCGACGTCCTAACAAAGAGATAATGACGTCGAAAAAAAAATATTTTTTTCAATACAGAAAATAAAAATAAATAATAATAAAATAATCATAGAATGAATATTTTATTTTTTCGTGATAAAATACAGCAAACGATATTTGATTGCATTACTCACGCGTGTCCGACTGATAACTCAGATTGCCGCTGCCATATTCCGAGTTACAATCGTCCTCGTCGTCCCACTAGATCAATCATACGCCACGCGATTCCAATAAATATTCCTCATCTCGCGTTTGCATCGGAAAAAACAGAAAAAAAAGAAGCTGCAAGATGAAACTTGCGAACAAGCTTTTTACGTTATCATTCCAAGCTCCCGATTGTTCATTGCGCAACATCTCCATCGCAACATCTTGTTCGTAATTCTCCGTCGAAACGCCGCAACGGACTCTGACGTTGGAAGGTGCCGCGCACTCGTCGGATCGATGCGGGCTTCGTCCACGACCGGGTTGAAGCTTTTTTCTCCGTTTTCCCGAATTTTCATCGACTTTTCTGCACAGAACATTCACGAATTTAATCTCAATCAGAGATTAAAGACTACGAGACTAAGAGACTAAGATAAGATAAATATTTTAAACGGTTTTGCGGTTATTATATGTGCATTATTATTATTTGGTGATGTTTGATTATTGAATTCATGTTAAATTAGATTATTTATTTCTTGAAATCGAAACAATTTGACGATTATTGGACACCGGATAAATATGTCTGTGTGTGTGTGTTCGTGGAGTGTGTCTATCGATTTCGGAATAAAGTAAATAGCCTTGTACGGGGGGGGGGGGGGGCGCGAGGTAACGGTAAGAAAGAAACAATGGCACCACTCGAGACGCCAATAATACTATCTTCAAACGGAGTTGTTAGTTACCGGTTCTCTTTCACTCTCACCCTTTCCACCATCCACGTGCGTTTTCTACTCGCCTTCTCATCTACCCCCACTTCTCTTGTCTCTCGTCTCAAACCTCCTCGAACAAGTTTTCTCGTTTAGTCTACGAGGAGGGATGGGTAAGCGTGGACTGAGCGATCGGTATCTCCATCGAGCTTTCTTCAACCGTGCTTTCTCTTTCGTACGTCGATTCGAATTAAAAAGGGAACGATTTTACGAGCTCTTAATATGGCATCCATCGATTAAAAGTGCGATTTAATTATCGTTGTTGAGGTGAATAATTGGCAGTCTTTAATACCGATGAAATCTCGACGGTCGGTCAGCCATTGAACTGTCGCGTGTGTTTCAACGTAATTTGGAACGCGTGTGATTGTATAGTTAGAGACATTCTTATGAGGGTCAATCTAACGTATCGTTAACGTGTTGTTAAACGTTTTGTTGTGTTGCCGGTCAGGAAGTTTCGTTAAAAATTCGATAACATTCACGCAAATAGTATTCCCAGTAACTTATTGAGAATTAATTTTTCATTCGTTGAATAAATCGCAAAATTGAAAATTTAGTAAATGTATATAATTCATATTTTGACATATTCATATGCATGAATTTCGACGATCATGCACAAAAACAAGCCCATGTTACATTTTCCTTCGGAGACTTTTGAAAACAAGACAATACTCTGTACAATGGTTCATGGTCCAAGGCTGTGGCTTTAAAAACGGCTGAGTGGTAATTATTCTACAAAAAAAGGAAACTTTTACATGAATTTTAAGTGGGAAAACTGCCCAGGCTGGGTATGACCTCTTGAAATTGTTCAGAGGGCTTAAATTTTTATTGCTGCTAAATTGATCACTCTAATACGTACATATGTACATTTTCGAGGTATTTCGAGCGTCGAACTACTTTAAATGGATTCGAGTCTCGTTTTTTTGTTATTTGAACAATTGAACGAATTATAACCTGCAGGGTGGTGGCTCGACGAAAGGTTCCGGACCTCTGGCAGGACATCTTGGCTTTCGGGCCTTCGCCGACAAAGGTTTCGAGCACGGTGCCTTTCGCCTGTACTGCAGAGACACGCAACTCGTATCCGTCTCGCTCACAATCCCAAAATCCACATCGTCTTCACAATTTGGCAGAGCATTCATTTTTGTTCGATCGAATCTATCCTCCTTCTTCGTCACCAAACTGTAAATCCTCAATAAATTAAGTCCCCCCGCGGTTTTCACATTTTTTCCTCGAGCAAAAAAATTTAATCTCGATCGATCGTTGGTGGCACATAAATACGAGGATTTAGGATATATTTTGCGTATTTTTCCATTGGAATCGCTTACCGTAAATAAGAATTTATACTTATAATTATAATTATAATAGGTATTTGGATATTTATTTTATATAATTGAATATTTGTTGTTATTAACAAATATGAATATAAACGAATATACGATTTATAAATTCATTTATTTATTGATTCACTCATGATCTCGGTAGATATTTTGTCTGTCACGTTTTGGATAATATTTCAAAGTAAATCGATGGATTATACGACGAAAATCTAATGCATTTCCGAGTTGCGTGTGTTTGTGATAACAAATAGAGCTTTCTGGCTGTAGATTCTGGGCGCACAAAAGCGCGCCCGCGGGGGCCGAACGTTGATTTAACGCAACGAGTTTAACGTAAATCAGGGTCGGCAAATCGGATCGACGAAACGAAACGACCTCTTACGTTGCACGATTCGATATAGCATTACCGAGGATAGGTCGAGGGGCTCAACGCCGTGCGGGGGTTTTCCCCCTGAATCCCTGACGAGCTGTCGCATCGACATTCACCACCATTTTTCCAATCTGCATCGCACTCCCGTGACATAATTTTTTCTTCTCCAATATGTAACGAACCACGACTCTGGCTTACCGCAAATTTACCCCTCGATGACTCGATGATTCGAAAATTTATAATCAATACCCGTTGTGCATCGATCCGATCAAACGTTACTTGGCAATTGAAGTAATTCGAGAAAAAGTTTTCATTCCGACAAATAAATGACAGCTAATGGAAAAAAAAATTGAACATACGAGAAAAAACAAATGTTATTGCAGGTTAAGTTAGATTTATCTCGTCAACGTAAGATCAATCTCTGTAATACGATTCAATATTAATTTCGTTGATAAAAGTACTCATATGAGCAAGATACGAAAAGAAAAATGCAATTATTTCTTGAATTTCCCAGTTCTATTTTTTCCCCGTTAGATTGGATATTGAATATAAAAAATAGCGTCTAAATCGAGGGAAGGTCTCAAGCCCGACGATTTATAATGATTTGGGTGCAAATTTGATCCCCCCCCCCTCCCCTCCTACCCGTTTGAACGTTTAGGGGTAGGAACAAACTCATTTCATTCTTGTTCCGTGCGGTCGAATAGCTCGTGGTTTCGATAAATCTTAACGACGTCCTGCGTTGGAATTTCTTGATATAGCCCCTATATATAGTTACGTATATATTCGGTTGTAGATGAGGTTGGGATTTGACGACGGTTGAAAGTCGGTAGCGAACGAACAGCGGGCGAGACCCAGCGGGGTGTCCGAGAACGCGGGGAGCAGTGGGAAGTTGTTTAGTTACCGTCATCATTAGACGAAGGAATATCGTCCTTCGTCCATTAGGGAAATTAATTCCACCGCCCGAGGTAGCGCAAGCCATGACCCGCGTCTTCCGGTTTCCGCTATGCACGAAATAGCACGACGACGGAACACAGAGATGGCTTTCCCTACACTGTACATGGAAAATCGTTAGTCGGTCTCGCTTGAATTGTCGTAACTATAATCCCACCGCTTTCTTCCATCCCATTGCAAATTATATTAAAAAGAAGGGAAAAACCCAAAAACTTTCCCGCGAGGATGAAAATGATTATTTGAAAATGCAGCGTTGCGCTATTTTTTTAATATAGTTTCGAATGAGAGAACGAATAATCGATAACATCGTCGGATCCGAGATGAAACAATAAAATGACAAGACAAAAATTAATTTTCGAATATTCCGCCTAAAATTCAATTTCAAATTGAAGCGATCATTTGATAATTAATCCTAACTGAGAATGATCATTTCAAATTATAAAAAAAAATAATAATAATAATAATTATTATAATAATAATAATTTAATAATAATAATAATAATAATAATAATTATTATTATTATTATTAATAATATTAGTAATAATAATAATAATAATAATTATTATTATTATTATTATTTTTATAGTAATAATAATAATATGGAACGAAATTGAAAGACAAAGATGGTGAGAAATTTGATTCTCCAGGTTTATATATTTATCGGAAAATCGATTTCCTAGTTTCGAAACGATAATTCATTGTCCCGTATAGGTCGGGCATCGGAACGGTAATGCCCGCGCCATCACATTAATTACCGGTGATTAATTCGACAAATTAATGCACCTGACAGCCATCACGTATTTGAGCACCGGAGGTGGCCGTCTAGCACCTCCTCGCGCTCGCCATCATCCCCCGTCGTTCCCCTCCGACCTCCCACAGTTATTATTTATGGCTTCGGTCGGTAGGATATTCGCAAAGCTCGAGAGCTCGGAACCCCTAAGCGCACGGAGCGGCTTCTGCTGTTCCTAATTATGTTCTATATGCGCCTCTAACTACATTTCTCCGCGTCCCTCACTGTTTTCCGCCGAAATCCAAATTACCACTTCATCGTCGAGTACTACGAGTACCCATTAGCCGGCTAATATTATAGCATACGCCGACTATGCCTAGCCCTCCGGCCCTATCGACTGTTCCCCGATTCCCATCTACTCATAACCCACAGCCGAGCTTATCTGCGACATGAAAATCCCATTTGTCGAACCCAGTTTACGATTTTTCCAATACCATTTATGAGTATGAAGAAAAATGTTTTGAATGAAAAAAGAAATACCGTAGTTGACTTCGGGGTCTCGTTTTACGCATACCAATTTTTTTCAATTCATTTTTTTTGTCCGAACGATTTTCCAGCACGCTTGAAAAATTCGTTCAGAACTTTCGGTCAATTGAACAATAAAACCGATTCGATTATAGCATTGGAAACCAAGTTTGTTGACTATTTATTGAATAATAATTCATTGACTACAAACAAATCACATTGATTGCAACTGTATCAATTATTCCGACCATTCGACGACATTCTGAGTAATATGATTATTGAGGAGGAAAAAAAACAGTAGCCGACTTCTATTATGTACACCAATATTTTATCATTGTTATAATCACCATTTAGATAATAATAATAAGAATAATAATAAATTAAATAAAGTTTAATTCATTCATTCCCATATAATTAAATTATTAGAATTATTATTATCCCTCTTCATTCACCCCATTGTTTAAATGATGAAAAAAAGTTCTACGTGGCATCGAATATCTTCGTTCATGGTGATGCTGGCTTTTACCCGGCTGTGGCACATGTGCAAGAAGACACTTTTGTGAAATCAAGCGAGAGTGGTGTCGGGAAATTCCTCCGTCGTAACGGCAACTGGGGCTGGTTCGTGGGTTCATAGAGGGTTCGAAGGGAAAATGGTGGCCGCGAGAGGACGATGTTTTCGTGATGTGAAAGGCCCCGTCGAAGGTTCTGGTGCAAGTAACAAGGACGACGCGAGAGCCTCGACACTCTGAATATTTTATGTTAATATACGGAGCGCGTGCACCCTTCGCGTCCATGTGCTATACGTGTACGCCGGGTAAAGAGGTCCCTGCATACGCGCTATCTTCACCCCTTTTCATCCAAAAGTATCAACGCCCATCCCTCGACGCCCTCGACGTACACTCAAGATATTCTTTCTTCCTTCCTTTCACCTCGAACCTCCAAATGAGAGATCTCCAACGTGCGGTCTTTTCTCTCTCCATGCTCTTACCAATTTTACGTACATAAACTCTACCCCGAGAGTCATGAAAAACGAGATGAAGGCTCGAGCCGTGTATCAAATTTTCGTGAAAGCTCGAATAAAACGACAGACAACGCGGATGTGAAATGAAAATATGATTATTCGAGGGTATGGTTTTTTTTTTATTACGGGCATTCAATTCGATGTTGGAGTCCGAATATTAACTATTCACCCAGTTGGAAATGCAAGAAAAGTTTTTTCTTTAGCATAAAATATATTGTATATAGGAATAGTAATGATAGAATGAATGACTTGTAATAAATAGTATAGATCTGGATGATTTACGTATTATCATTTGATTTTTTCATAGAAAATATATGAAAAAATAATACAAATAGAATTAATTTAATACTTAGAAAAATAAAGTTCTCCAACTATCACTCGCATTAGATTATTGAATGACAATCAATCATATCAATACACATTGCAACAATTATTACGTATATTCAACCATATTCTCATTGATTCAATTATCGAGATCCAATTACATTCTGTCAATTGGACAATGAGCCGAGTATCGAGTAATAAGTATGTGCCGAGTGCGGGATCGACTGGGATTGCAGTTCCTCGAGCTCATTGGAGATATTCATCATGTCCGATAAGACCGACAACGCTAGCACCATGATTCGACGTACTGTGGACGCGGCTTGGAATAATGGCTATGGGGCTCTGTTTAGCCCCCACCTCCAGTTCTATTGGCCTTTACCAGCTCTTCCCATTGATCTCCTGATACACGTACAGAGATATACCATAGTTACGTACGTTACATGTAAACCTGTATATATGTGTGTGTGCACGTGTGTATGTGTGTGTTATCTGGGCTTTCGGCTGGGATTCCTGATATGAAAGCCCTTTTGTGCCACATCCTCGACGAGAGAGTGGCCAGCGGCAAAGCCAGTCTGTGATTTCAACCCCCTGCGATGCATATCTACGACTGGCAATCTTGCCCATTGTTATCGACGATATCCATGTATATTTACGAATGCTCCGACTATTCGGACAGGTTCGATATAACGTTACTTCCGATGCGGTACATCATACCACCCATCTTTTCACTTCCACGGTTCTCGAGTTCGTAAGAAAAACCGCCAAAGTTATTTCCGTCCGGCGAAGGGAAAACCGAGCACAAGAAAGTTTGCCCTCGTCGAACTCAACGTACGGTCAGATCCCCTCCAGCCCTCTCCCTCAACCTCGGGTGCGTGTGTTGTAGGAAAAGTTTCGGTCGAATGAATTATTCACATTTTTATTTATATTATACATCAGCGGGGAAAGGAGGCACGGTCATGGGGTGGGGGAAGGAGAGAAGGCGGGGTACGGATGAATAAGTTTTCGTGGGTTTGATACACGTTTCTTTCGGTCCCATTGGACAACGTGTTTCGCGTACACAGCGCAGACACGAACAAGATTCAAGCTACGTACCTTTTGGATTGATATAATTTCTTCGAAGAAATTTACTTTATCATATTATCCCCCGGGGGTTACCGAGAATTCTGGTAACTCAATTTTGCTTTCCAATTATTGGAATTATGGAGTTATTACAAGTTTTTCTGGGTTGCGTCTTTTTTTTTCGTTCGTTGAATTGTTTGCGGGATATGAAAAATTAGCCGATGTGAGTTTCCGAGATTTCGTTTCCATGGGGATAGGACGTGCTTGGGTCGTCTTGGAAGTTGATAGAACGGACGTTTGGAATTGCAATTGGATTATATTTGCTTGTTAGAAGTTACTTCCATCCAGCTGCGGTATCGACTCTCGGTGCGCGAACTTCACGAAAATCGAATGTAATATCAGTTTTATCGTGTACGAAGCAGCTGTGAAATTTCGAATCTTATGTTCGAACAAAGATAAGGATCGTTGCAGCAACGCAGAATATAAATCTAATTTTTTTTGTGCGGTATATTGTTCAGGAAGTAGGTTCAAAGTTTTTAAAAGTGCAATGAAAAACAAAAACCTATACTCTAAAAAATCTCATACCATTACGCCCCCCTCAAAAGCAATTCGGAGCGAGCTTTTCCGGAAAGTCTTTCTTTCGTCAATCTAAATTAAATAAAAATGATTATGCAAAAAAAAAAAATTAAAAAATGTGGAACAAAAATCACGACCTTCTGATCCTGCATAATCATTGATGGATTTTCTGAAACAATGTAATTTCGATTGTAATTTTCGTGAGATTGTGGCTAATGGCGATATATTTGACTTATCACGTAACGTTGAATCGGCAAATGCGAGAGATGACGTTATGCAAGCTTGAACACCCGCGGTTGCGAGGATTCTGTTGGTTATATCGTAGCGTGTTTGCGGCTATCCCGGGTGCAGTTTGCGACATGCTCAAACAGCCTCGAGCAGCGTTGGTGGGCGGTATGATAATCAATACAGCACGGCCCTGTATCGGCTGCTACTCATGCCAATGATTCGGCCTCCTACCGCGTGTTCCGTATCGCTCTCCGTTCCGCGTTCTCCCTCGCTACTGCAATTTCGGAGCTCGAAGGAGGATAGTTTAGTATCCCAAAACCCTTCGTCTTGTGACTACCACGGTCTTGCAGATATACAGCAATCGTAACGTTATCGAGGTACAAGAACGGGGACGCACTACGTGCACGTGCACCAACCGTTTCGAGACTCGTAATCAATAATTAATTGTTACCAATTCCGTAATTCAACGTGAAGCGGCCAAATTGATGAATAAACGTAATCTTACGTTATTTTGGGTTTGTTGAGAAATTATTACTTGAGAAACTGTGACGAAATATGGGTTTTGATAGTGACGAAGAGTCAGCCATTGATGTTGCCGTTGATGATGTACGATTTTATGGAGATATTGAAAAAATAATCCAGTATTTGAGATATTTTTTTATTCCGTCAGTTATTTATACCAATCGATTAATTGTTATTCATGGCAATATTTAGATTGAAAAAATAATCATGGAAATCGTAAATATTTAGTAAGCTCGGAGATGAATGCAAAAGCTAGCGCAGTTCGGTTATTACTGTTCAACGGCCTATCTCGTATGATCGTTAATTAACAACCACCAATTATCAAAAATTTTCAACGGATTTACGAAATATCGATATAAAAAATTGTAAATAATTTTTGAATTCCAATCTACGACAATTGAAATTCAATTTGCGGAGGTTTAACCTACTCCATATTTCACACATCGTGCATTGAACTAACGGCATATATAGACCACGCGTTTTAATTGAAATCGACAAACTCTGGACGGAGAGAATACTCTTCCTCGCTTATTGGATGCTTTCACTATCCGGCAATATTTATTAAAATTATCATCCGGTCGATCGAGCACACTCGACCATCGCGAAAGCCATCTGAATTATTACAAACGGGTCGAACGGCATGGAATTAATTGGTACAGCGATGTAGATCCTATTTCTCACGATTCTCCACTCTCTTTGTCTCGTTCTTGAACGGATTTATTCGACAGATTGGGATTCAATTGTTGCCTTTCGCTCTCTGCTGCTGCCAGGGCGGAAGTAACAAAAGTGTCCTTCAATCCCTGAACCCCGAATCAATCGGGATCCTAGCGGAAATTTTATTTTTTTTCTGCCTCACAAATGCATCGTTGTGTGCAACGTTTTGGCGTTTCGAAATCAGTCCGCGTCATTGATCATCGACCTTACCGTCCGGATCTGGCACCGTGCAGCTATTTCCTGTGCCAAAAACTCGTATTACAGCTGTAAGGCAGCCCTTCGGTGACATTTCCGCCCTTCAAAGGGCTGTAACCGACGTTTCCAGCGTCGTTACCTCAAAGGCGTGGCGGAAATGCTAGCTTCAAGATTTTTGAACCTTAGCGATCCATGCGTTTGATCGAAAAAGATGTATGCTGAAAAGAGTTATTTATACACGTTTTATTTCCTAAAAAGCGACGTAGCATTGGTAGTGAATTCTAGATCTTTTGAGGCACAGTATGTATACTCAAAGAACGTCGATGAATGACCACGATGACGAATGACGATGATGAATGATGACGATGACGTGGTGATGAGTGCACCACGTGGTCAACCATGGAACTTATTTTGAATTCGGTGAATAACAATGAGACAATCTAGACGAGTCAAAACCTTTACAGTTTTTATCTCATTAATGATTTTATATTATCATTATTTTTATTGTAATAATATTTATATTTGTACTATATTATTCTTAGGGTTCTTATTTTATATGAAATATTATATTTTATATTTTATTTCAAATTTTCTGGATAAGAGGGCGAGAGAGAGGATAGAGAGAGAGAGAGAGAAAGAGAGAGAGAAAGTGCTCGGTCACGGAGAAGATCACGAGCTCACCAGATTATAGCCGGCACGTCGACGTCAACGACGACGACGACGACGACGACTGAGACTCCCGGTTCTCCAGTCGAAGCCCCCGACTGTTCTTGAAGGTCCACAGGATGACGGGGAGGTTGACTAATCGGATTGAATCGGAAGAGGAAGAGCGAGTGAGAAAGTGAGATCCGCCTCTCTCGACCGGTCTATGTCTATACGTCGATGTTTCCAGTTTCTGCGGAGACCAATTACTCGCTCCGGGGAAGCTGACTGGCACCAGCAGCACTCAACCAGCACCGAAAGCTCGGACACTTTGCTGCCTGCGTGCTTCCAACGCCCGTCGGGGGAGTTTAAAGGGCCGCCACGACGGGCCGTTAACGTTCACCGGCCTCCGGGAATTCTGTCGAAGATTCAGGATTCTTTCACGATTCTCCAATATTACGGAGCTTGGGTTTGCCAACGATGGATATTATATTTTGGCGATTTTTCATGGTTCGCCTTGTCCACATAGATTCAGCTTTCGACCACTGCGATGGTTCTCGTGGTGACTGTGTCGACGGTCGTGGGTCGTAAACATATTCTCGACTATATCTGACTATCCAACGCTCGTTTGACACGTTGAACCCAACGTCACCCATATCTGGGTGACACCCATCAGCCGAATACAAGGATGAATAAAACTGGGCGGCCAATGTTTCGAGGGCTCACATATCTCTGCGCGCGCTGAAAACCGAGTAAATAAGCATAAACATTGTAGAGGTTATATGGTGAAAAAATTGAATTGTTTTGACATTCATTTGACATTTTTTTAAAAGTATTGAACTGTAAGGAATTTTTGTTTTTTTTCAATATTAACGTTACTTTTTCCGGATGTTAATCAACTAATGATGAAAACCATGGCCGACATCATAACTTCGCCAAACGTTATCCAATCTGCAAAAATAAAAAGAATCTAGTAACAGAATTTCGAGCTTTAGTATGCAATTAAAAATAAATTAGGGCTTAATCAATTATGAGAAATTGTCCAACCAAAAAATTTAAAAAAACCTCTTGTAAGACTATAGACAAAATAATTATTAACTTTAAAAAAAAGTTAAAATATATTGAAAATTGGCGGAGTGATCAAAATGCTGAGTCTGTCTAAAAACAAAGTTTTAAAAACATAGAAAAATAATGTTGATACTTTTAAAATTTTTTTTTCAATTTTCGTGTGGTTGAAGAGTTAATGAAAAATATGAAATCGACAGTTACATTTTTCTTTCCACCATATAACCTTTAGAATGATTTCTCTGATTGTATTGACAAGACAGTCGTAAATCAATCCTTAAGCCTGCATCGTCGACTCTCGTATTATCCCAAAATCTCATACTTTTATCAATTATTCCGAATCTTTAAATTTAACCTGCTCGTGTCTATATATTTAATGTATTCATTTCCTTTTTTTATTGACGACAAATATTTTTTTCAATATTCGTATCGCGGTTATCGCGACGGTGGAACTGCACTGGATAAACAGTAACGTGGTGGGTTTGGTGTCCAACTGCGTTTATCCTAGGTACACGATATTGATCGACGTACAACTACCACGCGCACCCATCCCAGTGTTTCTCGCTCTCCGGCTCGACGTTTTGCTCTGCCTCCACGATTATTCTTCTTTTTTTTCCGCTTCTTCTTTCATTCTTTCTTTCTTTCATTCTCTTGTTTTCCTCACGGCCATGCTTTTTTGTTTTTTTTTTTTTCCCCCGTCGGAGTCGACTGCAAGCCTCGGCTCCGAGTGTCTCTTCTTTCCACTCAGTCGCCCTCTCGCTTCTTCCGCGTCGCTCTGCTCCGGAACCACGCGGGCCTTCTTCTCCCGACAGACCCTCAATCTCGTTTCTTTCGTTTTTTTCGTTCTTTTTTTTTTTTTTTTTTCATCCGCCTCGACGAGGAGCTGCCGCGCTTCATCGACCTCACCATAACGGTACTTCAACGATGCGGTACTGATGAGTGCAAATAAGAAAAAATAATAATAAATTGATGAAAAAATAAATAAATAAATTTGAAGAATAAGAATTCGAATATCCAAGACCCTTGTATCGCTCATTCAACGTCGTCTGGAGTAACTTCGAGAAGATATTTTTTTGCCAATCTAATTGGGTTCGGATTGCGTACGATTCCACGAGTTATGAGTATTGAACGAAATTTTTTTTCGTTTTTGTTTTTTATTTTTGTGTAATAAGTGGAATGAGTTGTGGATGAAAAAAGAAAAAATTCCCATTCATAACCACGATAAGGCAGATGGAAAATTCTTTAATCGAATAACCGTGAGCCGTTTGATATAATTTATATAATTTTATCAGCGGCGAAAGACTGTCGAATTTTTAATAAAAAGGAATCTTAAAATTTATTTGTCCCACCTGGCATGTCGAACGATGATACAATGGAAGAGCAAGTCCTGAACCATCATTTTTTTCCGTTAATGTCTGCGGGCTTGAATTCCAAGAATATTTTCATTGTTTCGAGCTTGACGAATACATCAATTTCGCGTATAACTCGTATGACGTATGAGAATAACCGAAACGTCGAGGAATGTTTGTGAAAAGGTAGGAGCGGGGTGTCAGGCATGTCAGCGAGAATATTGGAAAGACGGAATAACAGGAAGGACGAGCCGTTGGCAGATGCGAGCAACTAGAGTTGTTTGAACGACTGAACATTTTCACGCTTGAAAATCAGAGCCGAGAAAATGCTTGAGTATTGCAAAAAAAAAAAAAATATCGGTTGTGATTGTGACAAAAACTCAGCCGTTGATGCAGCTAAAGACAGTTCTCGGTTGTAGGATTACATATAGATATGAAAATAATACTGCAGTATTGAAGAGATTCATTTTATTTAGTCGGTCAACGGTTAATTGATTATAAACGGCAATATTTCACCCAAAAAATCATAACGAGAATAATAAATACTGATGAATTTCGAAAATGAATAAAATGCAAGAATAAAATGCAATTAATACCCAATAATTATGCCCAATTTTTCGCGAATTCCCATAATATCGATTACAAAAAAATTATAAATCATTTTTGAAACTCCAATCGTTGACAATCGATTCAATTTGCGGAGGTTTATCCTGTTCCATATATATTACACACGGTGCATTAAACTAACTGCATATGAAGACTACGCGTTTTAATTGAAATCGAGAATCCCGACAGCGAAAATACTCCCTCGCTCATTGGATGCGCCCTCTCTCCGGCAATATTTATTCAATCCGCGAGCAACAAGGGTTGTCCGAAGAACTATAAATTTATATGCTCGAAAAAGTTATCGCCGTAGGAATGCCGTAGGATGGGAAAATTCGTTCTCGAGGAGTACCGGAGTCCAAAGTACAAATGTATTTTGTACTCCCACGTCTGCCAAGTCCAAAGTACAAATTCACTTTCTACTCCCACGTTTTCCAAGTCCAAAGTACAAATGTACTTGGCATTCACACGTTTTCCAAGTCCAAATTACGAACGTACTTTGTACTCCCACGTCTGCCAAGTCCAAAGTACATAAGTACTTGGTATTCCCACGTTTAGCAACTTCTAAGTACAAATGTAATTTGTACCCCAATGGTCGCCAAGTCCAAAGTATCAATGCACTAGGTACTTATTCGGTACTTCAAGTATACAAATGTACAAGGTATTTATATTGTACCACAAGTACAAATGTACTCGTGGGCTGCCCGACGCCGGCCTAGGGTTCAAAAGAGGGCGTTTCTTCGTAGATACGTGAAGAAAGGAAAGTGTTGATGTGGAAATGAGAAACATAGATGAAGAGCGTAAGAGGCCGAAACAGATTAGAAATTGTGGGTAGAAACGTTCGATGACGTGGATAGAGACGACAATTTTGCGGACGGGAAATCCGCCCACCGAAACTGACGTTAGGATGGAGGGGTTATAAAGGGAGAGAGAGAGAGAGGGGAGAGAGAGACGGAGAGAGAGACGGGGGATACATATATTTCCGAACGAATCGAACGCGCCAGTGGAGAAACTTACTCGGTTCTCGGGTTCGTATGCCGGTCCTCGGGAATTCGAAACTGGGTGAACTCGATTTGCCGTTTATCGGCTCGCTGGATTCTCTCGTTGGTACGGTTACGTAGCATCGGCGTAAGGGACGCAAAGAGGACGGCAAGCGGAATAGATGCGAATGGGAATACATGTATACGTACAAAGCGAAAAGGTACAAGTTGAAGACTGGCGGTACGACGTATATGGGACGTTGCTGACGTTCGTCCAGATGCTGGGTCCATCGGTTTACCGTCGTGTCGAAAGCGGCTTGATTCTACGGGTTGCACTTTCGTCGATGGCGTTCTCGGACTACCGACTGTGAAGTCGTAAGCCAGCATATTTTCTAATAGCGTGAACTGAGAACGTGGCTGTGTACAGTTACCGGACTTTGTGTGTCTGTGGCTTCAAGCCAAAACCGGGTAGGTTCGTAAAAAGAGTTTTCGAGAAATAAGGATTTTACGTTGCGAACGCTCTATTAAAGCGTATAAATCCATACGATGTCAATCATAATAATTATCAGGTTACACTGAGTTTTTAAGTACTGTTTAAGATGGCATTCTGTAAGATTTAAGGTAGTATTCTCGACGGTGCAACAGTTAAAAATATACAATGTCATGATCGAGCTACCCAGTACTTGGATGTAACAACGTGACGTGTTACGACGTCGAGTAAAAGAAGAGAAAACATTTCAATAGTCGTTCACAAATAGAGCGATCTTCATAAATGTTTGGCCCTGAAATTTGGGATGAATACATCAAGAAGCTTGAATGTTATAGGAATCTTTGAATTTTTCTAAAAGTCAACATTTCACTGTTATTAGTGGGAGCTTACACTAATCGAATTAATTCCAAAAACACACTTCCAAAAATTGATAAAAAATTTTGTTTTTTAATTTCTCACAGAGGTAGCTTAGTGTACAACCTCAATTCCTGATTCAGCAATTTTCAAATTTCCGCTTCCAGCTTGCTTGTACATAAAACGAAATCGACAGCCTTAACGTTTGCAACGATAATCTCGTTCAACCCGACCGAAATAAAAAAAAAAAAGGATGTAGTCCCGAACATGAATGAAAAAAAAATTATCGACACGCAGGATCGAAGCTGCGGAGGCTACGCAGAAGGGCTCAAATATGTGCGACTTGATTGTAATCGCGAGGGTGATGATTACAGGCGGCAAGTGAGGTTGGGCGAAAAGGGAGGGGGAGGGGGGATTTTGGACGGACGGTGAAATGGTACCGCGGTGAGCATCGGCGCGGAATTGTCCTTTTGGATGTGAATGCTGCAGGATCGGTACGACGGATCTCTATCCATTACCGTAATAATGGATACGGCTGACGGTGCATGACAATTCGAAGCGAATGATGATTTCGACGTGGCACGGTGTACGTACGAAACTGATTTGAACGTTTCGCGTACGTACATCGCACGTGGCGCGGACGAAAATTTGATGCGGTCCGAGAGTGCTGCCGCTAATCCGAGTATATGTCATTAGCGAGAACGATTCGGATACGCGAGTGGTATGAAGCGTATTGCGACGCAATTATGATCTTTATCGGTAACATTGACGTACGAAGTTTCGAGAAAACGACCTTTCCCGGTCATTATGATTTAGTCTCTATTTCATTACGACTTTTGATTTTCATGAATCGATTCTATCGAATTAAAGTTCGTTTTGCGTCCGTGGATTTAGTCTTTTTCTAATTTACGTTTTGAATGGATTACATTTTTAGTCGATAAGTGGTTTTGGTCGCAAGCTCACCTTTCAGCACGATTCTACGGATGCAAGATACTTTGATCCTGATATGCTCCCCGTGAAAATCGGCGAAATTTTTTTTTTGCCCGGTCATCCTAATATATATATATATATATATATATATATACATATATGTATTTGATTTTCGAATAAACGCTCGTTTGCCCGAGACGGCGATGTAATTTGGGGAAGAAGCTCGGGGATTGTGAAATCTCCGGTAGTTCCGAGGCTCGGCTCGATGTGCGCCCCACGAGTTTGTGCTTTTTTCGTGAAAGTAACGAGGTCGAAGGGGCTGCGAGAACGAGCCGGAGGCCAGCTCGACTCTTGTTTCGATGCGGGTAGGCAGGGCAACAGAAACCCCAGTGGCGGGGTTCTGGTCTGGCCCGGCCGTCGCTGCTTCCGGTCACGTACAACCCCATTTGCTAGCATCCACCTACGTAGGTCTCGCGTCGTCGTAGTCGTATAGTCGCTTACATGGGTCACGTGCGGTTTTGCCACGAACGTGATGCAAAAAAAGAAAGAACGAAACAAAAAAAAAACAATTTCGTACCTAGTTCCGTAAGTATAATCATTTTATATGCAGTGAAAACTCGGTGCAAACCATTTTTTGAGGTGATTCATCAATCACCTGACAAACTTTGGGTCTTTTTTTTTTTGACAGAACTGTAACTCGATAGTTTTAATGGGAAATAAACGTTTTTCTGACTCGATCGAGATAAAGAGATGAAAAATGTTATCGTTTATCATAATTGAATAAATAATTTATATTTTGCTTCCGTGATTTATATTAAAATTTATATTGTATTTATATAAGTTAGATAAAATTATAAAAACTGTTTATCATAAAGAAAGTTAATTTACTCTTTATAATTTCATTTTCAACTTTTCCAGTCGCATTAATAAAAAGCTTCATTTATAAAAGCGCTGTACTATATAACCCTATGAGTGCACCGCTGTTTTTCGCACCTACATGGCGGTGTTGAATCAATACAACGCTTACAAAAATGAGCAAATGTCATCCTAAAAATCTGGAAAAATTCACGGACAAAGCGCAGGGTTTCTACTATACGCGGAAATTTTTAAATGTGAAGTTTCCGGATTTTATTCAATACAAAAATAACAATAAACAAATGCAACCCTGAAAAAGAGCCGCGGTCAAATCAGCAACACGATACATTGACGGGGTTAAATTCTAATTAACAAAAAGCCGTGAAAGAAAATTACAAAAATCATCATAGCTCCTCTCAATGACATTTACTTCAACGTTCTCCGTAGAAACCTCTACGGCTTTTTACGCGCGGTAAGTAGAAAAATGCTTACATCCCGTACGTCATACGCTTTTTCGTCTCTCGCTCTCTTCTGAAAGCTTCTTCGCTTTATATTCCCGCTCCTTGGCAATTATTCGCACGTGGAGTCGCGCGAAAAAAGAATGAGAGGGTCGAATATGTATAAACGGATGTAGGATATAGCCGAGGGAAGAAGGGACGCGGCGCGACGAGCAGCGACCAGTGGGCGGGGAAAGGAGTGAAGGCGAAAGCGAAAAAGAACAAAAGAAGAATTTTAAAAAAAGATGCAGCACGTAAAGACATCAGAGAAATGGGGCTGCTGTAGTCGTCCGGGGAAAGCGTACGCTCCAGCGATCCATTCTAACAGCCAGACGAGTTCTCGAGAGCCGCACCTGCTCACACCACCCTCGCGTTCATAGTTCTGGCTGCTCCGACAGTGGATAACGCCATTTTCGTGTGCGACGGCCATGTCAAAAGAATATTCTCCAAAGGAAACGAAGCGCAACGCCAAGCCTGACGTACAAGGACGCTTCGCGGGGAAAAAAGTCTCCTGGTGTTGTAAAAAAAAATTAAAGAATTAAAAAATAGAAATTTATTGCAGTTTGTCGTGGAAGACATTTCATTTTTTTTGTGTTATCTTCAAAGGGAATTCATGGTATCGATGTTGACTCTCTGTACGATGGGGATTTTAGCAACTGTATGTAATTCACCTGAAATCCATTTTGAATTTGGATCGTCGTAAATTTCGATCAATACGTAAAAGTCTTTCATTCGTAAAAAAGTCGAAACAAAAAATCGGTGCAACGAATTCTAATCGTATTTTGGACCGATGTTTCTACGGTGAGAGGTCGAAATTCAATATCATATGCGTTTGACCCGATTATCTCGATTTCACGCTCGAAGGCTTCCGCTCTTGGCTGCAATTCAACAATGATAATTGCCCGGAACTATTTGCACGTATAAACGTGACCCCCTCGGTTTATTAACGGGCTAATATAAATCGTCTATTGCGCGACGTTCTCACAGTATTTCCCTGCGAATAGCAATTACGACGATCTGCTTCAGGAGTTTGCCTCTGTGTACTCTGTATTATCGTGTATTACGGCATTTTTCTTCTTCGGTCAGTAGTTAACGTTGACGAACGGAAAAATGTCGACCAAGTACGGATTCCAACAAAATAAACAATGACCATATTTTAAGCAAAAATTATACCGAATAAAAAATGCCATTTAAGTTGTGTTTTATTTGAAAGAAAATTTTTCTTCAAAATGTTTAATGTCTTGGAGCAGTTTCCATGCAATCGTAAGAATGGAATAAAAATAATAAATAACAATTTTTCAAGCCGAATAAAATTTTCATTAAAAATGTTCGTTTTATTTATTTTCCGTTTTTTTTTGTGAATATTAAAAATGTATTTTCTATGTGTAAAAGCAATCGCCGCGCAAGCACAGCATTGCAAACAAAATGGAGGGTGACCATTTCCCGTGCCAAAATATATTATGAATAAAAAATGTTATTCCTTCCTTGGTTTTTTTCTTTTTAAATTCTCATTTGATACATTTTTATTATGTAAAAGCAGTTATCGAGTCGCAAAACGTACGAGGATGGCGTAGAAAAAAGCATCTGCGGAACGCGAGTCCCCTGTGGTGCTTTTACGTTACGCTTCTCGTGGCTTTGGTTCCGGTCGATAAGGCAGAAACCTGTGGCCATGTTATAAAAAAAATATTTTTATACATTTTCAAATAAAAAATAGAGAATAAATCACGGCATGCGTCCGCCGTAATTGCCGTAGCCTTGTCCACGAGCTTACAGTTTATATACCCACGCGGATTCAGTTACAAAGTTTTTAATGGTGCAAGCTCGGCTCTCTCCGCGTTGCCTCTCATCTCAACCGTGCTTTCTCCCTGTTCACACTATCGAAAACGAATACGGAACGTCGGGCGGCCAGCTGCACTCGATACCAAAAAGAAAAAGCTTTTTCTCTACCCTTGCAACTTTTTCGCTGTTCTCCGTCACGAGATACCTTTGTCCGTAGATCTATCCAAACGCGTTCACACCCACGCAGTCGCATACTCGAATTTGAAATTTGAAAAAATGAAGCAACAGAAAAAAACAATCTGAAGCCTGCC
>OZ020175.1:10880348-10984793 GCA_963971145.1 Sussaba pulchella | reverse complement strand
ATATGAAAAAAAAACGGAACGTAAAATTAAGGAAATCATAAATTCGACTGTCGTCCACATTTACCCCGTTGCCGCGGGGAATCGAAGTAGTCCATTTACAGCGTCGTTGCCAGTTTCCCCAGAAGCAAATAGAGGACCCTCGTAAACGCGGAAGACATGTAGAGTGGACAGTGGACACAGCGGAAACTCGAAACTCGAGTCCGGAACAGCTTCGTCGAAGTTGGCCGCTCCCCATTGGGAGTCGACCATGGCGATGTTATACCGCGCGAAATGTTCGGCACGGGGAAGGAAGTCGAAGGTGGAGGATATGTCCACCGGGTCAACCCGTCGTTTGCTCTCCCCCCCCCACCCCCCCAGAACTACGGGGAAACCTCTTTGCTCCCGCCTGCCTCCTCGCCACCCGGGATAACACATAGGGCGAAGCAACCAGCGTCGTTGCCGCTGGTTGCGTAAGGAAGTACGGGCCATTGCGCGAATACCGAGACTCCTTAATTAATTAGTGTTAATTAACAAACGTGCTCGAGAGCGGCGAAGCTGTTGCTTGGTTACCCGGCCCTTTGTAACACGGGGCTCGCAGGCTCCGGGCTTCTGTATTGCACCGCCACCACCACCATTGAGCTTCCTCGTTTTCTCGCGGCCCTTCTCGTACCTTCGACCCGGCTTCACTTCCTTCTTGGCTACTTTGCTACCGTCATCGACCACTGCTGAATCTCCCCCGGGACTATTGTACTTTGTAACTCGAACTCTCGCCGCTAATACACTCCGCACACATCACCGTTAACATTTAATCTTGACTCGGGTTTCGAGATTCGATTTCCAAACCGCAAAAGTTCAAATTTGCTCAGCGAAAAGATCAACTTCATACGAGTAAATATGAAGTACGATATATTATATATATTCAAATATCGGAGAAAGCTTGGAAATTTATTATAATTCTATGTTAATCTAATAATAATAATGATAATCATATCTATGGCGGGAATCATAGAGATTCTACAATTTTTAATAATGCTCTTCTGAGAATTGATATATATATCTGGAAATCGGAGAGTTAAATGTTTTCACAGCTATAGTATGGACAATTTTCATCAATATAATCGATTTTGACTTAAATTTTTATTAAAAGTGGTGAATTAACATTTTCAAGTGTTGAATCATTATTAGTTCAGCAGTTTGTAAAGCTAAACATGTACGCTATGATCTAGACTTGTAAATCCACGATTCCCCCATTGTGCACTGAATTTTGGCCCGATGGTCCATCCAGTAAGACCTTAATATTGATTTGGGGGCAAGTAGAAGCACAGTCGCTCTTATTTATTTTCAATATTTTTATTTCCTCGATCTATTTACGTCGCGAGGGATAGAAAGAATTGTCGAGTTGACGAAGAAAAAAAAACAGAATCGATTGTGCTGTCAGCGCTAAATCGTCGTTTCACCCTCGTACGGAGATCCCTTCGTCGGTTTGCTTCGTCGGGGTAAAACGGTCCAAGCGTTGGGAACTGAATAACGCAACTGCCACTGCTGCTTCTGCATTTTAGGGTTCGATCCAAGTGCTTTATGCGATATCCTTGATTCACGAGAGCAAATCAATTCCGGGGTCGGGACTACAGATCGAATCCTGGAATCTGGAAACACCGACGAGAGAAACGAGCATTTGATTATAGCAAAAACGAAGCAAAGGGAAATCGTTGACAATAACAATTCTAGAAAAGGAAGGGTAGAACACAACGAGAAGGGTAGGAAAATGTATTTCCGCAAACGCGGATTATGCTCACCGACTGTCACAATTTTTTTCCTATTATTTTTTGCACAGGGCAGCGAGCCCTTCACAGAGTAAAAAAGCTGATTTGCCTGTAGGGCCTGAAACCGACAAGCCGCATGTCCATTTTATTTATAAATGAAAATTAAAATGTAGAAGGAAAAAAGAAAATAAAATTGGTAGAATAACTTTATTTAAATCATGGGCGAGGGAAACGTGGTTCCGTGGTATTTCATGAAAAATCATAATTAATGGAATAAAATCGTATTCAATCAAAATTATTTCAAATGTTGAAAGCGGAGAAATTTTTTACAAGTAATCGTTTTGAAATTTAACATGTCTTTTTTGATCATATTCTCCATGCGAAGGATTTTTCTTTCATCTGAACAATTTATTATTTATTTGAACAAATAGATCTTCGAAAATACGAAAAAATCAACATTTGATCTTCAATCTGATGACATTTTGGGAATCGAAAAAAGGTCTACCCCAGCACGAACGCGACGATATCACTGATTAATAATCTCGCACATTTTCTTCTCCGGCTGCTGTGCGTCGAGTTATTCTGCACACCTTCAACACACTTTCTTTCGAGACGCCATTTTTGCCGAACGATACATCCTTGAAAAAATAATTTTCGTGAAAACAAAATGAGATCTGTATTCTCCAAGAACAGATCGATCAACTACAATAAAAAACACCGAATCGACATCTCATCGAGTTCCCTGATGAAAAAATTATGGGACACAACCGATTATTCGACCCTCACACACAGTCTGGCTCCTCAACTTGACAGATTGACCCAACTTCTTTGTTTTTGACTTACCCGGTCGCATAGCACATACCCGGCATCGAAAAACCGCGTCAGATGTTCAATAAATAAGGGTACAAACATATTTTTCCTCTCACTGGATTATTTTCTTTTTTACTATTTCAATACTCTTCTTCGAAAATATCCCGCCTTCGCAGTATGCAGAGCAAAATGGAAATTACAAGAAACGAAAAAGAATAAAAAACGTAAAAACAAAAAAAACACGTGACACAATGAGAAAGAATTTTTCTCTCCGGATGCTCCAGCATCCTCTTCACCCGGCATGTGCAAACAAGCGACGAGTGTGTGTGTACCCAGTACATGCACACACGTTTTCCCGCGGATATGTGTCCCAGTTGGCAGACTGCCCCGAATTTCTTTGCTTTTCGACGTTACCCCGCAACTTTTCGCTTTTTGATCCCCGACGTGCCGTGTGACACCTGGCACACTCGCTGTCTTTGAAAATGTCAATAAGATAATCTAACGAAGACGTCAGCCCGTCCGGACTCGCTCAAACGATTTTCTTGCCGGTGATTACACCTGTGCCTCTCAGCGACGGGCGTTCATTGCATGAAAACGTACCACATAAAATTCTTTTATCACCGAATTATTTAGGTTATTCAGGTTATTTAGGTTTTTTCCGAGTTGTAGATTATAGATACGTATAAAATATCAGAATTAATTGGGGCACAATGATTTGTCTAAATTATTTATAATTATTTTGCAAATAAAAAAATGTTGACTTCTTGCATTATAATTAGTCATAATCATTTGTTTGAAATTTTTTTTTCACTTAGATATATTTTAATTCAATTGATGGCCATCCCTGATGCAAAAGTTCAATCGGAACCCTTAGATTTCTCATCAATCGCGCGGGATTAATTTTGCGTGAGTGTATTTTGTTTGAAAAAAAAAAAAGTTTTTTTTCAAGCCACCATAATATATATATATTGACATTGATAAAATCAGGAAGTGGCAACGATAGTACATGGAGAATTAATGAGCGAAGTGCTCTCTCGTTCGAGTTTCCAGCGGACTATATGCCGCACCTTGTTATCTTAATAACGTTCTCGCGGGACTTAGTTCCTCGCCCGAACGTGGCGAGGTCTTCCTCGCACCCTTCTCAACCATTTCCCGAGACCTTCCCAAATTGTTCCAGAAGCCCAGAGTGAGTGAAAGACCGAAGACCGCTGTAGAAGGTTGGCTAATTAGTCCGCCGGATATTTCGGCTAGTGATGCCACGTCCCGAGATCTCAGCCCCCTCCTTTTCCGATTTCACCCTCTCGAGACCGCACCGTCGTTCGCTTCCAAAACCATCCAATGAAAATCGAGCAACTCAATGGATTCGTGATTGTAATTAACAGTTTCGTTGATGTATTTGTACTCTGGTGCGAGAAATTATCGATTGGTTTACTCTACGACTTTTTAATTCAATTACAAAGCTTTTACATAGTCTTGATATCATAGCTTTAGTTTTTTTTAAACACTTAATAATGGCAAATTGTTTTGCTGAAAAGTTCTTCGTTGAGATTAATTTCAGGGCGATATTACTTCCATTAGCGTTCCCTTCTTGACTTATGGCTTCGTGTATTACGTTATCGTTCTACAAACTTGCACAAGACTGTTACGAAATTTAGAACATTTAATTGCTAATACGGGCTCCAAGGGTCTTCCCTAAGTTTGTAGAAGGGCAATATGTAATTTCATGACTGGATTTACGCTGCACCGGATCGAAGACCCAAACTTTGGCCCGTCGTACTGAAACCGCATAGTCGTTTTAGGGTTATCCAGAATAACGATCATTTTTTTTTGTCTCGAAGCAATCGTTCGATTACACAGCATCAGCATATTATTCTCCGTCTTGTTATGACATGATAAACTGAGCAGCAGCTGCTGTGAAATTCGAGTTATCGAGATGCTCATGAAATGGGAGAGAGGGAAAGACCAAGAGATTGAGAAAGAGAGGGATAGAGAGGGGCGGAGAGAGTAGGAGAGCTCAAAAAGTTCTCGAGCTCGATACGACTCAATTATTCAGACTCAGCTCGGACGAAGACGATGCTTTAAATGCCAGTTTTATGGGATCTGTCGTTTCGACGAGTTTCACGACGTGAAATTACAAAAGCCATTACTACTCTCTAACATTTACAGCTGATTTTTATCGGTAGAATAATACAAATGTATACACAGCGAGTCGACAAAAACGTTGAAAAGTCACAGCGATATCGCCTGTCATTTGATAAATACATAATATTAGTTAATAAATAAATACATCACATATTCGCATGATTGGATTTACCGAATGAACGTTGATTCATTTGATTGGCTTTATTCCAGTATCCTACAAGTAATGTCAATAAAAAATTGAAATCCCATTGAATCCGCAAAATTGAACAGCTGAGTGTTTCGTACTCATCGATTCTATCCTATTTTTGTTGTTCTTTTTTCTTCAATTTTTTTTTCAGTGTCGGCCATAATTGTATCCTTAGAATTTTAGTATCCATTAAGAAGTAAAGAGAAGTGAGTTGGCAAAATGAGAAAAAAAAAACGTTAGAATTCAAGGAACATTGGAAAAGTATATTAGCGGTCCAATTAGGTAGCAGAGAGACTGTCGAAAGTACTCTCATATACATTTACCTCTCAGCTTTTTTCCTTGTTCAAGCTATTTCGGTATGCTTCCGACTTTTCCACGAAAATGGCAATTGCGAGTAGCCTGTACAGGCAAAAGTACGTAAGCGGCTCGGCATTGCGTTTTATCGAGGGTAGGTACGCGAAGTACCGAAATGGCTCATGACCCTTCTTAGGCCGCTCGCGGAACCGGAAGTCCCTCTCGACGACGGTTGTTCGCTTTTTCGAAGCTTCGAACCCACTCTCTTCTCCCCACCCCGCGCCCTCGATATTCCTTTCCCGAAGAAGTCGGGTTTTCCACCTTTTCCGGACGAAACTATCCTTATTTTCATGCACTTCCGTACGATGGCTCTTCGTTCTTCGCCAAAAACCTTTCGCTATATTATTTAAGTCGTACTTATAAAATTTGCATTTTACAAACGTTCGTGGATATGCACGATGTTACATGATTTATTGATGCAACGCTCGGTGAGAATCGAGAATGAAAATGGACGTTGGGTCATTGTCTCGAGGGTACGTTGGCTCCTCGAGGGACATATTGAAGGGACCACGACAGCGTTGACGACCATCACGAGATAACCATCTTTCCCCTTGCGTTCCAGTAATTCCGAATAACAATGGTTCTGCTTCCGCGAGACTCTTGCAGTATTCAGGATTCCCGGAGGGTCTTCACAACGACCGAACGTCCCGTGTTCGTTCTAGCTATATTGGCTCGAAGGACCCGAGCCGGCCACGTCCCCGATGGATGAGCTATTACATGGACTAACGACCTGACGAATTCTCGACGTTACCCTCGGTGCCTCACGGCAAGTCGCATCTGGGCCGAGTTCGGGAAAACTTTTGTTCGCTCGATGGAACCTCAGAATCTTATTCTCATGGTTTCATGTTTAGACTAAACGAGATTCGAAGGCTTTGTTTATGGGGGGGAGCGGGGGTGTGACGAGACTGGTAGGTAAAACTTACGAACGCTAGACTGAATGCATTATCTCGGCTTCACGGCATTTCTCAGAGCTGTATAGAAACTTTTACTTATTTAGAAAATTCTACATTTGTTTTTGATAAAAAAACGGTAGGTGAAAGAGGCCGAAGTCAAAATTTGGTTTGGAAATGACCAACCATTTGCTAATTTTTATTGGAAACAATACGTCCATGTCACCCTAGAGTTTTTTATGCTGATTAGTAATCCGTTCCATTGTTTTGTTTTACACAATATTCAGAAGAGTAAGAACTTCGACCATCCATCGCCATACTTCAATCATACCGTCATACTTCGTCATTAGTTCAAGGAATCAGCTTACATCAGTCACTCACATTTTTTTCCAAATTGAAAAAAGAAATATAAAAATATATTTCGTATATAAAACACAGCTGCTCCAAACAAACGATAAAAAAATAGGATCGACTATCAACCTCATCTATTCAAACAAAAAAATTCATAAAAATCGGCAATTTTCAGGGTTATAACCCGTGATAGTTTTTCAAGCCGTTCGGTGATCATTAAATTATTAAATTTATTAATTTACGGATAATTATTAAATTACGTACGACCACCGAACCGGACTCCACGAATACCGTTCAACCATCAACGTCTACGCCCATACGAAATGCATCCTCAACTTCTTCAAAAGACCGAGAATTTTACTTCCACCGGTGACTTTTTCTCTTCGTTCTTGTTTATCTTAGCATACGGTATAACCCATTTCCACGAACATTCAGGCAATAACTTTGAGTGCCGGGAATTCACGTGAATGACGTAAAAGTGGATGGAATAAGAACGCCCACTTTGGGACAGCTTTCGTCGTCATTTTCCGCGTTGCTTCTCGCTGCTTATGCTATAGCAACCACCCCCATTCCCCCCTCCACCGCGTTCTACCCCTTTTACGCGAGAAACCCTGTCGCGTACGACGAGCCATCAGCGGGATGCGAAGCAGCGTCAAGAAAATTCGCTTTTACCATTTCCGCTTGTGGCCTGCTCGGTTCCTCTCGCGCCGGAGCTTGCCGTGACGTTACGAAAGAGGATGGCAGATCGCGGAGCTGTTACGTCGTCGAGGTGCGTCGTTTCGCGGCGACCAGACGCGTACGTTATTCTTTTACGAGCGAATTTACGCGAATCCCCCGATGCAGACCTCATTTTGGTTTTATCGGGGCTCGTTATACACGTGCGCGATGGGTTCCCGAAGCCGGGTGATAGACCAGGATGGTCGTGCGAAATGGAAATCATTGTCTGATGGACGTTTTGCGTTGGGGCATCTATATGAAATCTGCTACGGCGGCCAATAATAATGCGATGAGAAAAATTATCAAAATTATATATATTATATACACTGAAGCTTTTTTTAACAACGATAATGCAAATTTATTTTTATCTTAGGGGAATAGTTTGGATAACCTAAATTTAATGAGGACGGTAATCAATACATAAGTTCTCTCATGAAAATAAACCTTCTCGATTATACCATCTCTAGTTTTGAACCACAGGAGAGAGGACAATATATATGTATAATATGTATCATAATAATAATTTCTGTATGTTAGAATTGTATTCAAAAATTCTGTATATGAAATCCGGACATATTTCCATTTTTTAATTTGAAAAAAATTATTTGAATAATAATAATAATAATAATAATGATAATAATTCCCGCATAATATTATTATTATCATACTAATAATTCATGTCATATTTCAAAATTGAAATATATCTGGGTTTATCCTGAGGGTATTATTATATAAATATTATTATTATTATTATTATTATACAAACATCTTTTCTCAAATTCCAAAATTCATTCATTTTCCTAATACTTTCCAATTGAATTAATTAAATCGACGAACAGATTCGGTATTTTCCGCCTACAAAAGTTCACCATCAAATAAATACATTATGACCAAAAAAAAAAAAAAAAAATTTCCGCGAACTCATTCGAAACTGTGTGTGAGAGAATAAGTTTGATGGCTTTATGTTCTCCGAATCTTCTGGCCGAACGCTCGAGCGAGTTTTCACAGTGTGAATGTCAATCGAGAAACTTGAGAAGCGAGATTATTCCAGCGAACGGCGAGAGTCTCTTACCCAAGACCGGGGCCAATCCTCCCTGTGGCTCTCCGACCCCTCACCCCCTCCCCTCCCGCTCCCCCACGTATTTCCGCTCGCGCTCCGTCGCTTTTGGTGCTTTCTGCGTTCACCGCTGTTATCGCCGACGATAAACTGCGAGCCCGCGTCTGTTCTCCAACCCAGCGGGGGTTCGGAGGAAAACGCTCGCGGCCCGGAACCAGCCAAACGACATCGCACTTTATTCTCGCGTTCTATACGTTGCTCTCTTTTCTATTATACTATATATATCTATACACACACACACACATATATTACATATAGTTTTAGTGCTGTGTGATGCTGGATGAAACTTGGAAATGTCGCCCAGTCTTCGGCGTATTACTTGCGCGAGGCCTTTTGTTACCTTCGGAACAACGAGTCTCTCCAAGAATTGTCGTTCGACTGGAGCTTAAACGCGTCTTCGCCGTTCCCTTCGAGCTCCAAGATCGTCTCATCCCTTTTCCCGTTGCTTCCATCAGTCCTCCCGATTCGCAACCATTGCCTTCATCTCTCGAGCTTGTTCGTTGTCGCGTTCATCTTCCTCTTCCTTCGTCCCCCGCCTTCGACCCTGGCCTATCCCACAGCTTTTGCTCACACCGCCGCCCGGAGTAAGGAAACTTTGCTCGTTGAGCCGCGCTACTGTATGCTCGGTTTTTTGCGTCTTTCCACTCACTCACCCCCCACCACGCCACCCTCCTTCCATCTCACTGCCTCTGGTTATGACGAAGAACGGCTGAGAATTAAATTTTTCGTTTGTTCGTGCAAAATTGATGATGGCAAATAGGTCTTGAGTGCGTGCGTTAAATATTTAACGTCTCATCGTCGTCCTGGGATTAAAGACCCATGAATCATGAAAATTTGTGTTTTTTTCGTGAAAATTTGATCGGTTTCCCTGGTAACTTTTGGTCGGTTGGGTTTTCAGGACGAAAGCTTGAACATGATTTATCTATTTCGTCCTCGCTAGATACGAATTATTTTTTCACGGCAACATTTTATGGGAATCAAGATTACCTTGCAGTTTCATTGTATTTCACTTTTTTGAATTTTTATTCACTTTTAAAAATTCAACTCGGGTTCAGTCGGTTTTTAACTTAACAGTTCTCGATTCGAACTCATGGTTGGTTGGGTTTTCAGAAAAACAAAAGCTTGGATAAGTTTTTTCTTTTTCATCCAGTACAGAGAAAACAAATCATTTTGTCATAACTTTCATGGCAACATTTCATGGAAATCGGTATCATATTGCGTTGTTCCTGCTGTCCGTTTTTTTTTTCCATTCTAAAAGTTTGAATCGCGTTATAAATATTCTCTTTCGAATATTTTTCGCAATTTAACTTCGATGAATGTGCATTTTCGATATTTCGTCGAGAGTGTTTTTCAGTCGGCGGTTTTATATCCCTGAATTTATCGACTGATTTTGCGAAAGGGTAGTACGGGTATAAGAATGAAAGGGGCAGAGAGACCGGGAAGGGGGTGGGTATTGGATTTTGGCATCGGCCTTAGCCCACCCGTGCAGCAGATTCGCGTTAGGGGGTCGTTCGGTAGAGACAGCAGCGGCATCAGCGGAGAAAGGGTTATACCGCCGTTGGTGGGTATGAGCTTCCGCGGGCGTCGAGAGGAAGTTGATAAAGCTCGGTAGGTCCCTCCGGAAAGCTTCCCGTTGGGCAATATCGGCATTTTCCAGGCCTCCCCAGAAGCCACGTCGTTGAGTCTCGCCAATAGCAATCCCCGCTCTCACCCTTCACGGTCTATCTCGGGTTTAGCCATCGAGCCACTTTAAAATCAACCCCACCGCCCCCCGCACCTTACCCTGAGCCGGCCCACACCCCTATACACATCGGATGAAACCTCAATCTCCCCCGCTGCACTGTGCCAGTTGAGTGAAATGTCAAATACTTCGAGAAACAAAAGAACTCTTCCTGTGGCAAGGAAAAAAAACAACGACAATTTTAGAACCGAAAAGAAAATTACAGGATCGTCTAGACAACATTAAGATCCGAGTGAATCGGAAAAATCAGGGTACGTTAATAATGCAATTTTGTTTCTTCGTTTCGCTCGAGATCGAACACGTTGGGATTACGTATTGTCAATAAAATATTCCATCAGAGAAATGGAATCCGAAAAGTAGTCGTTGAGTCACAAAGTAATCTTACCTTTGAGGCATTTAAGGGCTCGATACGGCTTGTGACATAGTGCACCAACGTCCATTTCGTCCTCCTGCAAATTCAAGCAGACCAAAATTAGTCCCGATCCCTTGAAAAAAAAAAAAAGAAAAATCGAAACGAGAAAAAAATGGCAAAAGTAATATGACACGAACTAACAGGTTCTAAAGTTCCAATTCTAAACCGTGGAAATGACAAAGAGAAAATAAGATGAAGAAAGGAAAAACGTTGTAAAGGTAATTCTGAAGTCCCGAAGTGGGTCGAGGGGGTAACAGCGAGGGGGACGTTAATACCCTCTCAAAATTGAAAAGCATGCGTAAAGAGGTACACGTTCTTGCCTCGTGTACCGTGACTAAACGTCCCAGCGGTGCAAGCCCGCAGGCTCAGGTACCGGCAACGCACGCGGAACCAAATACATCAGCGTCTCTCTCTTCCTCCCTCGCGTCCTCTCTCTCTCCAACTTCTTTGCTCTCGAGAGCCTGAGGATCGTTTTTTTTTTTTAAAAGATTTCCATCCCTCTAATGTCTCTGCAGTTGAGAGTGTAAAACCTTCTGACGAGCGGTCGCGATGCGAGCCTTCACGGAGAATGAGCGCCGCAGGCCCTAAACTACCCCTCGCCCTACGGTTATCGCTGAGTTACGTATATATCGCGTGCCTGGTGCAAACTTCGAAGGGTGGTTTTCTCATGGACGATGGTGGTGCTGTTGCTGCTGAAATTTCACCGTCGGTTATGTTGCTCGTCCACCGGAGCTTGTTCCTTTCGGAAGCGACCTTAGCAACGACGTCAATTCCCTCTTAACGACGAGACGTGACTCTCCCTCGCTGCTCATTCTCTTTGTTCCTCGCCGACATCGATTTTGTTACGTCACTACCTCCCATAAACTGCCTGCGCTGTCCACCCTCAACGACGCCGCGTGACGGAGACGAACGTTATTAATAAAACGGTGAAAGGCATTTTCATTGCTTTGGTCATCTTTTACTTGACATTATTGTCAATTTTTAAAAATTTTTATCAAGCGATGCTTTTTTGGGGGTGGAAATGATTTATGGAAAATTTTATGTAACGTTTGGGGTGCTGCGCTCGTTGCGTCACGAAATCCTGGGCTGTAGTGTGATATTTCCATATTTAGGGTCTACTCTTTGTACCATGCTTCGTAGGCAGTGCTGTGGGTCCTTACTTCTTGGATGTAAAGCACAAAGGCGTCAGCTTAAGAGCGACAGAGAGTATGAAATTTTATCTCTGTATTTCTCATTCTCACGCCATCATACGATTGACATCAGCTGGCTTTTAGTCATTTTGATTGTTCGGTGTGCTAATTATTATACGGAAATAAACAGCTTAGCGTGAGGGGAGAAACGGATGTACAGGAAGTCCCGGAAACAGCGAAAAGTGTAGCACAGCTCTTTTGAGCATGTAAGTCGGATGTTCGGAAATTTGTGAACCAATGGAAATTTCATACTAATCTTCGCCCGTTCTCAAAAAATTTTGAGTTAAAACATAAAATCCTTACTTATCTCAGATGCGATCAATAAGTTCGATTTTTTTAGAGCGTGCTCTTTACACCTTAGTTTTGTTATCAAATTAATTTCCGTTTCATCAATAATCGAGTCATCGATTAGTGGGGTTGAATAATAAAGTTTCATGGTAGAAACATTTCTACCTTTATTTACATTATTTTCATTTTCCATTTCACCAAAGGACGAGACTAAACGAAATTTTTTTTATTGAGAACTTATTGTATTCTGTAGTACCTATTGAGGGTATCTTATTAATTATTGGAACATTCGGCATGATATTCGAGACAATGCATTGTGTCATTAACGTGCAGCAGCAATAAGGGCTGTATTCACGACGTAAAAGCCGTGGCTCGTCGCTATTTGAATGCATTTAATTTGGAATGCAGCCAAAGGTCTCGTGGGTGAGAAGAAACGTCGGTGGGTCTGGCAACGAATGTGGTGCGGTGCGATCGTAAAGATTCACCTGGGATCGCCAAATCGGATTAAATCCCAATCTTCCCGCTTCTCGCCTTTCAATGCACTACAGCTATGACCGGAAGTAGACATTTAACTCGCGCACACTCACACGAACTATCGATCGACGTTTTATTCTCTACTCCACGTCCATCTCTTAACTCTCCCGTGTGGACCATGATATTGCCACAGAATTTAAAAAAATAGCCAACGTCTGAACGTGCAGGACTAGATTTAAAAAAAAAAAAGTATGGTTTCTATGATGAAAATTCGGTGAAAAACAAATTCATGCGGACGACCTAAAAAAATCCGTAAGGGCGGAGGATTAAAAAAATACAAAAAAAAAAAAAAAAAAAACACGGACCACATCGGGGGATAGAAGAGTTTCAATCAGGCCATTGTGACTAATCTTCCCATACGTTTACATTTTGCTTTTCAAATATTACACTAGACTGGGCCCTCAATTAAAATATAAATAAACAAATTTCTAAGTATTCCCCGAACCATTTGAATTACACTCACACACGCACACACGTCTGTTCTCGTTTCCGTGAAACTCAATTTTGACTTCGTACCGAACAGTCAGCGAGGCATTAGTAGTATACCGTGAAGCAGCCGAGCGCAAGTACGCAACTCCGCCTGCAAGTCCTGAGGCTTGCGGGATCAAAGGAAAGCCCAACGGTTGCACGGAACGCTTCTCGCTCGGGTTCACAGTCTGGCGATTTGATTTTACCCCGTGAAAATTTGCATTCCCATCTCGTTTCGTTCTAATGACGTCGCGTTTCGTGTATACAATGTGGCTGTGCGATGGGTGTGGTATTCTAACGGGTAGGGAAAAATTTGCAGCTAAAAAAAGTTTTTTTGCGAGTGAATACATTATTTTTCCACCTAAAACTTGTGTTGCATATCGTAGGGTGAATTTCAGGTATCAACGATGCTGAACAACTGTCAAGAGACACTGGGACATTTCGGCACGACTACAATCGCCTACCTTACCAACCGGACGTTCTCAGACTCAAAACAATTAATTAATTTCAAAGTTTCACAATTCGCACACTCAAAACTATTAATTCGAATTAATTTTAAATTCCTTTTTCATAGCTCAAATTGTCATAAACGCAGGAAAGCCATCGTTCATTTTGAAAGCCGCGAAGTTATTTCCAAGCATAAGCAAATGGCTTAATATCTCCATCGTATTTGATTTTCGATAAAAATATAATCACCCCATTTTCGTTCTGCAAGCTGTCAGCTGTTTGCTCGACGTCCGAAAATTGACGAGAATATATAAAAAGCCACGCAAAAACTGCATAAATGACTACTGCAACTCTCTGGCCGTCACAAAGCTCGCAAGCCCGGAAAACGAAAACGCCCGAAAAAAAAGAAACAAAAAGAAAGAAAAAAAATTAAAAATAACCGAACAAAAATGTAATGCATTCCTCGAGTTCAGGTTCACATTTCGTCCATCAATATACTTTTTATTCAAGCCTTTTCCGCCGGGTTCCGCCCCATCGGGCTGAATAAGCGGCAGCGAGGAAAGGAAGGGGGGGGGGGAGGTGGTGACACGCCGCGAGACTGTATTACCCGGATGATCGAACGGCCAATTTTTATTGGCAATTCTGTCAGCCGCAACGGAAGCGAAAGGGTTTGTGGGTAAAGACGTCGTGGACCCATATGACAGCAGGACGGATACTGCGATGTAGGTAAAACGTACCAAACGTTTACCGTGGAAAATTGTTGGTTCGCTTCGGTGGTTGATAAATGGCCGCATCCGGAAAGTGACGCTCAGTCTGACAACCTCGGAGTGCGGATGACAAGGACGACTCGAGCACACTCAAGACTCTCAACCGTGTGATCGTTCACGATGAAATGAGTTGGTTTCAAAGACACGTCGTGCAACTTTACCTGGCGAGGATGCAATCCCGCACGCGTGTACAGCTTGAAGTCTCGAAAAATCGGTCGATATTAAAAAAAGCGTTCCATGTTGAATCGACGGCATTTAACGGACTTGGGTCGTGACCACGATCGATGTGTTCGAAGATGATAACATGATAATAATAAAAATAAAAATAAAAAATAATAATAATAATAATAATAATAATAATAATGATAATAATAATAATAATAATAATAATAATAATAATAATAATAATAATAATAATAATAATAATAATAATAATAATAATAATAATAATAATTGTTACGTCCCTGCGTTTAATCTATATTTAAATGTTAACGTGCAAAAGTCAAAAGACTTATTTTTTTGAATTTTTAAAAGAAACAATATCTATCTTAAAAACCCTTCAAGACCGAGCCACGTACGAACGATGTCGTGATGACTCAGCCATCCCAAAACAGGCGATGCCTAGTTTAAAATAATGCCCGATGAGCGACAGCACCTCCTGATGCAGCAATCGCTGCATAGGCCCGTTCCCCTTCTTTACCACTCCTCAACCGAATATTCATGCCGTGCTTTACCCCACTCTTCCTCACCGGTTAGGAGCCACGCGCCTAACCGCCGGATTATGGGTCTTCTTCCCGCAACTAGCCACCTGCTAGATGAAGACGGTTTTCTCTCTCTCTATGTTTTTTCCTATAGATCTGAGTCGAACTTCTCGAATGTTCACCCTTTTTCCCCCAATATCAGACCCCTTTTTCCGATCTATTTTTAGGTTTTTACGGCACCACGCCCACAGAAAATGGTATATAAACCCAGGGTTTTCACCATAAAGCGTCTCAGTTTTAAAATGTAATACGTCCACGACAGTTGTTTTCGCGACGCGAATAAGTACCGTTACTCTGCCCGAACGGACTTAGAATATTTTTGTGTCCACCGATTTTTATTTCGGTTTGGACTTAGAATCGTTTTCGCGTCCGGACTTCTCTTTGCGTCCACCGTATCGTCTACGGTTGGGACTTAGACTCGTTTACGCGTGCAGTCGTAGATTCTTTCGAAACCACCCGACTCTTTGTACAGTCAGGTAGAGTTAAGGAACATTGAAATATAAATTTAACCGCGCGACTAAAAATACTTACAAATCAAATAAACTGAGAACCAATAAATAAATACGTCCGCGACCAAGAGTCTGCGATTGACAAGAATAAATAAATAACTAAAAGTCCGCGAGTTCCTGAATAAGCTGTAGACCACGACGTCCAGCTTTGAAAAATTAATAAATAAAATAAACCAGTAAATAAACTGAGTGCCGAAAACTAAATACATTCGCGACCAGGAGTCCGCGGTTAATAAAAATAAATAACAAGAAGAGACCGCAAGAGACAATAACGAATAAATAACAAAAATCCGCGATTGATAAATATTAAATAAATAAAGAATAATCAAGGACCAAGTGTCCTCATAAATAAATAAATACATACGCTTAAGAGACCGTAGAGTCCAGCGTAGAATCTAAATAATTAAAGCCTAAAGGAGGGCAATTGAGATAACCGAAAACGAGATAATACGCCCACAATCTTGAATAAGATTTAACCCGATCGACAATAGACATTAAAACAATAATTATAACAACGCTTTCAACCTGACATTTTGTGCGCCTACGAACATCGTGAAACTGTGAACTGTGTAACAATTAATGTTAACCAAGCTGAACTGTATACCGAAACATCTTACACGTGAAAATACAAAAGATTGTGTGTGCGTTCCAAATCTGACATTCCGAACTTTCTTTCGACCAACCTGCCCTTTTGCAGTAGGCAAGTAATACTAGAGATCGAAGGACGATTAATTGCAACGGCAACCATCCGCAGCCATCCAGACCGCACCACCGACAAGGGACGACAAGTAAAAACCAAGAGGTTCATACATTTCGATCGTGATTAGGCTAGATCTCGGTCCCCGAGTAAAGGCGTAAAAACCTGACTCAAAAGCGAGGTCAAAAGCTGGGTTACGTCTGAGCGGATATTTTACTATATTCGTAGTTAGGACGTAACAAATAATAATAATAATAATAATAATAATAATAATAATAATAATAATAATAATAATAATAATAATAATAATAATAATAATAATAATAATAATAATAATAATAATAATAATAATAATAATAATAATAATAATAATAATAATAATAATAATAATAATAATAATAATAATAATAATAATAATAATAATAATAATAATAATAATAATAATAATAATAATAATAATAATAATAATAATAATAATAATAATAATAATAATAATAATAATAATAATAATAATAATAATAATAATAATAATAATAATAATAATAATAATAATAATAATAATAATAATAATAATAATAATAATAATAATAATAATAATAATAATAATAATAATAATAATAATAATAATAATAATAATAATAATAATAATAATAATAATAATAATAATAATAATAATAATAACAATAATAATAATAATAATAATAATAATAATAATAATAATAATAATAAAAGAATGTATTATCATAATAATGATTACAATACGTATTTGAAAATTTTCTTTTATTTATCTATATTGTTTATATCCAACTGTCCGATAACCTGGACGGAAGAAAATGATATCAGACTTGGACTTCCAGCTTGAGCTTATTTCTCAACACTATTTTTAAATATTCGAATTTTCTAGGAGGCTGGTGAATTAGAGGTAAAATGTTGACCATCGGTAACAGTATCACTGATTTTTCTATGGGATGCCGGAAATGTCTGAGTCGTTATTCGATAACTTAGGATGAAGGGTAATTTTCAGTGGAATGTAGAAAAAAATATTTTATTTATTATATTAAACATTTGCTTCGCAGTCCAGCTGTGATTAACACATGCATTCTTTTATTATTTATGACAATCGACACTACGAAGGTTTTTCCCTTTTATGAAATTATCGTTTTCTCATTTTTCGTACACAACTAGTAACAGTTTTTTCCCCATGAGCAACGTCAGTATCAATCAATATTCGTGAAGTCAGAGTGAAATGGCGTCATTATTAGAAAGTGGGGAATAAGAAAATATAAGCTGAAGAGCAGAATCTTGCACTTCGATTGCTCTTTCTTCCTTAATTCGCAGTGAATGAATCCTTCAACATGTATGAGTGAAAATTGACAAATGAACCTTAACTTGTTTGTTTCCTGATAAAAAATACTGTACAGGTTTAATCGTCATGAATAAAACTTATAATAACACTCACAATTCAATACAAACAATATTAAAACAACAAAAAAGAAGGAAAACGAAGAAACAAATCGGAAGAACGTCAGGAAACTTTCACATTAATTTACATACACATCATCGATAAACTCAACAAGCTTCCACAAAACTCTCATTTTTTGTACCGTCAATCGGTACTTTCTCCTTTTTCGCCAACATCTGTTGAATTTCCGGCAGAGATTTTCCCTTGGTCTCCGGAAGAACGAATATCGCATAAAACGCTAAAACCAACATGATAACCGCATACGTTCCAAGGACATATTTTTCCGTCAGCTCCTCGACCAAAGGTTGATAAGTCTTGCTCGTAGTAAAGGCAAATATCCCCGAAGTTATATTGACCAAACACGTGGCGATGCTTTTTATATTCGGTGGAAACATTTCGCCCATCAAAGTACTCGGCACGGGTATGATACCAATTGCTTGTGACATTTGAAACATTATTGTCGAAAGAATGGGCAGCCATTGCATGAAACTCGTCGTTGTGTCAAATCCAAGATCGATAAAATGATAATCCATGGTTAGCATGGCAAAAGATACGGCAATGCCGAAACTCGACAACGCGAGCATGATACGTCTTCCGCAAGCGTCATTTGTGTAAGTTGTTATCCAACCGGCAACGATTCCCAAAAGGCCAGTGACAATGACAGCCGTGGACGGTGCGATAACGGTGACTCCGGCGTTTGTCAGTATTATTTCCATGTAAAAAGCCATTGTCCATAAACCGCTCAGTTGTACCAATATATAAACAATACCGACCATTACAATGGCTTTACGATTGATCGGTACACATATTTCACGAAATTTATCCATGTAAGTGAAATCTTTTTTGAACGACATAAATTGTTTTATGGATTCCAATTCTTCGGTTACGTCGACACCGCGATTGTACCATTCGAGGGATCTCCGAGCTTCGTCGATTCGGCCCTTGTACACGAGATAATGCGATGACGAGGGTTTCAAGTAAAACGATACGACGAAAATAACGTTGGGTATCAAAGCCACGCATGAATACATCCACAATGGCGTGTAAGCGCCGATCACGTTGCCGAGAACAGTTCCGACCGGAAGTCCCTGAGTTGTCAACCCAACGAGAGCTCCGCGTATGCTCGGATACGAAATTTCTCCGAGGTACAATGGAAAAGTGCTAAAATACATGCCCATGCCGAATCCGCTCATAACACGTGACACGTACATCCACATCGCGCTATTGGCCATGATCATGAGTATCCAACCGGCAATGAGGGTTATTCCGCAGCAAAGAACGGCACCCTTGCTGCCGTGTTTGTCGACGGCTATGACGCCGACCGCGGCACCGAATAATCGACCGATTCCGATTATCGCCGCGATCCAAGACGCTTCGGAAGCCGTAACCGCCACTTCGGCATCCGGTTTCGCGAACTTTGCCAGATAAGGGGAAGACCATCCTGATATCATTCCCACCACGATCGACAACAAGAACACTGTTGAACACAAAATATTGATCCGTCAATTTTAAATTCGACGAAATTCGAATGATCGATAACAAGAACACTGCAAAACACGAAATATTAATCCGTCAAATTTAATTTTGACGAAATTCGAATGATCGACAACGAGAACACTGCAAAACACAAAATGTTAATCCGTCAATTTTAAATTTGACGAAATTCGAATGAGTCACGAAGTTTCTTGCTCACAAGTTATAGTTGGATCGTTATGCGTGTGTATATTTTTTCGAGGAGAAATTGGGGACTCACCATCAAACGCGGCAAGCCATTGGGGCCAAACGATCGGACGCTTGGTCGGCTTGGTCACTTCGAAGACGGTCGATGCCATTTGAATAAATCTGCGTCAATTTATTTCAATGAATTTACGAGTCGTTCTTTTTCTTTCTATTCCGTTTTCCTCATTCATCAGCTTCGCATCATCTTCGTTTTCGTTTTTCTGGGATGGATCGTTGGCCTATATATGATTCTGAAAAGGAATTCGGTTTCTTCATATTTTCCTGAACGATAAGCATACTATTTACATAGAACAAGGTTATCGCGTTGACTATTGCAGGGTCTGCGGTGATGCCACGGTCATGGATTTCTTCGTTTGACTAGAGATCTGTTTTAATGAGAGCAAACATCTGCATATGCGTCAGCATAGTGCGGCGCTACAATGTCAGAATTCTAAAAAATTACGTATGGTGCATAAGTTCGTGCTAATGATAATTACGAAAATCGATTTTTCTAAGATATTCCGATAAATATCACCATCATCGTTGATCATTTTTGAATGACGTCGTCATGACTTTCAATAAAAAAATTTAATTCGCGTCACAATAATTTTCAATGTCATTCAAACTATGCTGTAAAATTTCGTTTTGGATAAAACGAAATCAAAACGAGTGTTTAAACGAGTACGAAATGGAACGTCTAATTATCAATTATTGACAATCGGAGCTCTTTCTTCACAACAACGAAAAAAAAATCCGATATTCATGTCATATTAATGCACAGTCCGTTTCCAAGTGTGGACATTTTTAAAAATTAAATGTGATCGAAGATTTAAACAATTGTGCAACGTACAACAGAAAAAAAACTCATTTTTTCGACATGCCTTCTAGATTCCAACTCGATCAACAAAGCAAATTTCCGCAAGTCACGATGGTTAGCACTTCGCAACACTGTCAAACACTTATGCACACAGACACACAGCCGTAATTTTCTTTCCCCTAATTTAATATGTGGATATTTTAGAATTCTGTGGAGAATCTTCATATCGTCATTTGGCATATTTTTAGAAACTTAAAAATAACAGTGACACATGCTATTTTTTCAAGAAAATGTGCGCCGGACAATTCGAATGAAATCGCGTATTCTTGTGATAAAATTTTCAAATTTTTACCTTCATTACAAACTAAACGATGACCCGGCCCTTCTTCGATCGACGAACTTTTATTTTTCTCAATGTTGTGGCCGGTAATTCCGTCGAGCGTCAGCTTCGGTCGTTGACGGCACGCCTCGGAACTAAATGGGCCGGGTATGAGGTCCGTGACTGAGCCGGCCGGAATCCCGTGCGACACTGAAGCGAGGACGTCGAGCGACCCAGTGTCCTACACTCCCGTTCGACTCACCCGCGATTGGGGAAGTCAATTACGAGAAGCAATTATGTAAGCCCACAAAAAGTTGCCTAATATGACGAGTAAATAGCGTGCTCTCTCTTATCTTATTGAATCTGGTGGGGTTTCGACGCGGGTGTCGTTTCAGACTCCGGAGCTCGTTTCGTTTCCTCTAATTTCTTACTTAATGTTTTTATTGGGGTGTTAACTACGAACACGTGATCCGGAATGCTAGGTATAGTGTAATTCACAGTGAAATAAATACAAGCGGATTTTGGATGTGTGGGTCGAATAATGAGCGGTTCAAATATATACGAACAAGTATGGTTATATATCTATCGGTAATTTGGAGGGAAATCGAATAAGTAAATTGTTTCTAAAAATGAAAATAAGCAATTGTTGTAATTTAGGGGGTAAATGATGTTTTCAGACACGGGAATTCCGAAAATCGTCCATACAGGAATGAATAGACGAGATTGACTTAACCAAAAAGTCCATTTTGGAGGGGGAACTGTTTAGGTCGAATCGTGTGCTTTGGTCGAAAAGCTACAAGCAATTTAAATCTTACCGGATACCACCTCAAATAGTCCCAAAATCAACTGTCAACAAATGCTTTTAAAATACATTTGACTGCTGTGGTAGAGCGTCCACAACGTAGAATCGGTATATTTCGAAAACTCGTTTTATGAACTTATCTGGTTTTGCCTTCAAATCCCAGAGATTTGAGATAACTGTCATTATGTGTTTGATGTATTTTTAATGATTTTATAGAAGTAATAATTTGGGACCTATTCGAAGAAGAGAAAAATACAGCGATTCGTGAAGAATTTACATTTTGTGATATCAAGGAAACGAGAATAAAATTTTATTCAAATGTATGGATAAGTTTTCAATCCGGTTTTTCGATTATTTGGTGGGGAACGGCTACTGAAACATCATACATATAAATCTATATAATTGGACCTACTTCTTGTTGTGACGTTAGTAAGCGTAATAATAACAATAATAACAATAACAATAATGATAATAATCATAATCATAATAATAAAAATCATAACAATAATAATGATAATAATATACATACATATTTTTTATGTATTTATTTATATTTCTTGTAGTCAATTGTCGGGTCAACCGGGGTCAAGAAAATAATATCAGAATTGGACGTCTAGCTCCAGCTGATTTTTAAATATTATCTTGGAATGTTGGAATTTTCTGGGACGTTAGTAAGCCTAGGGTATATCGTTGACCATTAATCCCGATATCACTCATTCTTCTATGTTATGACGGAGACGTTTCAGTCAGAATTCGATTATTTGGGATTTAGGGTAATTAGCGATCGAATATACAAGAAAAGTGTTATTTATTATGTTCAACATTTGCTCAGCAGTCCAGCTGTGAGTGGTACATGCATTTTTTTCCTTAGCAATAAACACTAGCCAGGTATTATCATTCGGTAAAATTATCGTTTTCCTATTTTTCATAAACAACCAATAACAATTTTTTTTTTTTCATGAGCAGCGTCAGTATGTATCAACATTCGTACAAACATGGTAAATAGCGTCACCATTTGGTAAAAAACCAATAGAATGAACGGAAATAATGAGGAAATAATGTTTCACGTTTATACATGAGAATTTTTGTTGTTTGTTTCATTACAAAGAATACCGCACGGGTTCAGTCGTTTCTTGAATAAAACTTGCAATAACACTCGCAATTAAATAAAAACAATTTAAAAATCACAGAAAAAATATAAAAACAACCAAACAATTCGACGAAACGTCGGATATCTTTGACATTAATTTCCTTATGCTTCGTCGATCAACTCAACAAGTTTCCACGAAATTTTCACTCAATACAGTCAATCGGTACTTTTTCTTTTTTCGCCAACATCTGTTGAATCTCCGGCAGAGATTTTCCCTTGGTCTCCGGAATAACGAATATGGAATATAATGCTAGAAACAGCATGAGAAAAGCGTACATTCCAAAGACATATTTTTCCGACAACTCCTCGACCAAAGGCTGATAAGTTTTGCTCGTGGTAAATGCGAATATCGCCGAAGTCATGTTAAGCAAACACGTGGCGATGCTTTTTATATTCGGCGGAAACATTTCCCCCATCAAAGTACTCGGCACGGGTATGATACCAATTGCGAGAGACATTTGAAACACTACGATCGAAACAATCGGCAGCCATTGCATTAAACTCGTCGTTGTGTTGAATCCAAGATCGAGAAAATGATAATCCATGCTTAACATGGCGAAAGATACAGCAACGCCAAATGACGAAAGCCCGAGCATAATTCGTCGTCCACAAGCGTCGTTCGTATAAGTCGTTATCCAGCCGGCAACGATTCCCAAAAGACCGATGCCAATGACAGCCGTGGACGGTGCGATAACGGTGACTCCGGCGTTTGTCAGTATTATTTCCATGTAAAAAGCCATCGTCCATAAACCGCTCAGTTGTACCAATATATAAACAACATTGACCATCATTATTGCTTTTCGATTGACCGGTATACATATTTCACGGAATTTGTCCATGTAAGTGATTCCTTTTTTGAACGACATAAATTGTTTTATGGATTCCAATTCTTCGGTTACGTCGACACCGCGATTGTACCATTCGAGGGATCTCCGAGCTTCGTCGATTCGGTCCTTGTACACGAGATAATGCGGTGACGCGGGTTTCAAGTAAAACGATACGACGAAAATAACGTTGGGTATCAAAGCCACGCATGAAAACATCCACATTGGCGTGTAAGCACCGATCACGTTGCCGAGAACAGTTCCGACCGGAAGTCCCTGAGTTGTCAACCCAACGAGAGCTCCGCGTATGCTTGGATACGAAATTTCCCCGAGGTACAATGGAAAAGTGCTGTAATACATGCCCATGCCGATTCCGCTGATAACACGTGACGCGTACATCCACATCGCGCTATTGGCTATGAGCATGAACACCCAACCGGCAATGAGAGCCAATCCGCTGTACAAAACTGCACCCTTGCTGCCGTGTTTGTCGACGGCTATGACGCCGATCATAGCACCGAAAACTCGGCCGATTCCGATTATCGCCGCGATCCAAGATGCTTCGGAAGACGTGACCACCAATTCGGCATCCGGTTTCGCGAACTTTGCCAGGTAAGGGGAAGACCATCCCCCTACCATTCCCACAACGATTGACACCAAGAACACTGCGAAGCACAAAATATTTATCCGTCAATTTTTAATTAGCACGAAGTTCGAATGTGTCACGAAATTGCTTGCTCACTAATTTTAGTTAAATCGTTATTTAAGTGTATATTTTTTCGAGGCGAAATTGGGGACTTACCGTCGAACGCGGCAAGCCATTGGGGCCAAACGGTCGGACGCTTGGTCGGCTTGGACACTTCGAAGACGGTTGACGCCATTTGAATAAATCTCCGTCAATTTACTTCAATGAATTTACAAGTCGTTCTTTTTCTTTCTATTTCGTTTTCCTCATTCATCAGCTCCGCATCATCTTTGTTTTCCTTTTTCTGGGATGGATCGTTGGCCTATGTATGAATCTGAAATGGAATTCAGTTTCTTTTTTCTTTTCTTGTACGATAAGCACACTACTTACATAGAACAAGGTTATCACTGTGACTATCGCGGGGTCGGGCTATAGCCATGGTCTTGGATCTCTTTGTTTGACTAGAGATCTGCATGAATGAGAGTCAACATCTTGATAAGCGTCAGCATTGTGCGGAGCTAGAATATTAAAATTAAGAAGAAAAAAAATTTCGTATGCTGGAGAAGATCGTGCTAATGTGCATTACAAAAATCGATTCTTCAAATTCATTTCGATTAATTTAATTCGATTTCCATCATCGTTGATTATTTTTTAAAGACTCGTTCCCATGAATTTTAACCACGTGTTATCCGCTGAAAGATGAATCGCTACGCTTATTCATTGTCTCGGTTATGGGAAATAACGAGCCATTTGCGAGAGTAATGATACAGAATTAAATCGCTGGATTGTAATTCACGATCCAATTTAACGGCACGATCGGTTACAGCCTCATCCCAGTCAAACTATTTGACAAGTAAGAACATCTTGAATTCGACACAATAATTTTCAATGTCGTTGAAATTATGCTAGAATTTTTTTTCCAAATCGAAATGTTTAAACCACGAGAATATTACGCATTGAATTATCGATTATTTCTGAACGAAGCTTTATCTTTACAATAACCGAAAAAATGCAATATTTATGTTATGTTAGTGCACAGATTCTTGTTTTCGGAATTGAAAAAAAAAACTCATCAAATGTGATCGGAGATTTGAATAATCGTGTAATGTACAACAGGAAAAAAGCTCGTCTCTACTGCATGCGTTCTAAATTTAAACTCGATCAACAAAGCTATTTCCAAGTCACGAAGGTTGGCATTTCGCAACACTGTCAAACACTTATGCACGCAGACAGGCAGCCTAATTTTTTTCCCCCAAATTTAATATGTAGATATTTTAAGATGTTGTCAAGAAACTTCATATCGTTATTTCGAGTATTTACTGAAAATTGATAATAATAGTAATTCAACGATCAATTGCTATTTTTCGAAAGAACGTGGGCACGACGATGCGAATAAAATCGACTATTATCGTGGTAAAAATGTCAACAACTTACATTCATTACTAACTAAACGATGACCCGGCACTTCCTCGATCGACGAAATCTTATTTTTCCCAATGTTGCGACCAGTGATTTCGTCGAACGTCAGCTTCGGAGGTCGACGTCACGCGTCATAACTAAACGCGCGGGGTTTGAGGACGGTGACTGAGCAGGACGGAATTCCGTGCGACACTGAAGCGAGGACGTTGAGCGACCCGGCGTCCTACACTCTCATTCGACTCACGACCCGCGATTGGGGAAGTCAATTGCGAGAAGCAATTATATAAGCTCACAGAAAGTTGGTCGATAGGACGAGTAAATAGCGTGCTCTCTCTAATCTTATTGAATCAGAAGCAGTCCGACGTGGCTGTCGCTTCAGATTCCCAGGCGCGTTTCGTTTTATCTCAAATTTTTTTTCAATTCTTTCATTTCAGTGTAAACTACGACCACGTGATCGCAAGAGCTATGCATGTTTCGAAGTATCGTCAAGTACAGGCAGATTTTGCATTCATCAATGAGTGGGCCAAGTATCTACGGGCAAGGATGTATATATACATTCTTGTCAATATATTTTATTTTATTCATAATTATTTATTTTTTGATAAATTAGGGTAAGCAAGATTGCCGTGATTCGGACGATGAACGACGTTTTGAGACACGGGAATGCCAAAAATCTTGCATACAGAAAAAAAATCGAGATTAATTTGAGGAAACATGTCCATTTTAGAGGCAAACACGGAAAACCGAATGAGTCCGATGATGTTTTTCTATCCATAAGTTACAAACTATTCAAATATTAGTGAATGCTGCTCTAAATATGTAGTACGAGATTGACAAGGAAACCGCGCGATGTGCCCCCCCCCCCCCCCCCGATTTTGATCAAACTTCGCACGATTGTAGAGCTGGTGAAAATATTCGACACGTGTTTTTTTTTATCTGCTGAGTACCATATTTGGGGGGTGAAAACAGCCCTTGAAAATCGAGGGATTTTTCGTTTTTCGATAATAACTCGCAAACGAAGGGAGATAAAAAAAAAGCTTCAATGGGGGGGTTATTGCATTTGATGTGCACTATACATTCGTGACAAAAACAATCAATTAATTTAAACAATTGACCATTATTTATTAAAAAAATAGGTTTTTTTTTACATAATTCCGAGGGTTTTGGTTCGAACGAAATGTGACTTCGTCAATGTATACGTGCTGGAAAAATAAAGTTGACGTGTTTTTGGGTTTTTCCATATCTTGCATTTAAGGGGGTGTGAACCACCCTTGAAGTATTCGATGATATTGTATCATAATTGATAATTCCATTGGTAATATTTACATCATTTGATGTCTGTAGCACGTGTTGCATTATAATTGAACATTTAGAACTGCAATTTGGAAGACCGACCTTCTCAGGGGCTGAAAACCACCCCTGAAAATAGTAGGATTTTTCGTTTTTCGCTTATAACTCGTAAGCGGGATGAGATGGCAAAGTTATTGCATTTTACACGCACTATACATTGATGATAAGAGAAAACAGTAAATTTGAACAATTGACTGATATTTATTTAGAAAATGGGTTTTTTTTAACATGTCTACGACGATTTTAGTTCGATCGGAATGTGACTTTGTCAATCTATGAATGATGGGAAAATAAAGCTTATATATTTTTCGTTCCATTCATATCTTACCATTAAGGGGGTGCAAACCGCTCTCGAACTTTTCGATAACATTGTACCATAATTAGCAATTTCATTCGTAATACAAAACCTCACAAAACGGTATTTATCTCGTTGCGGGATTGGCAAACGTATTCTGAGCTAGCGATAGCCCGTACCAAATGTACATTCGGATTATGAGTTTCCATATTATACAAAAAAAATGGTAGACGCGATAATGTACAGTACCGGCGGCAATTATAAAGCCACTAACGACGCGCGCTCGCGAAAATCCCTTCTGCTTCTGCACGTCGACAACTTCGCGACAAAGAAAGCTAGAAACTTTTTGTAAGCACTGTTCGAAATCTTATAAATATCTGGATCCATTGATATTTTGAAAATAATATTTCCATCAATAAGCACTGATGATGAAAACTTCATTTCAAAAATAGCAATGGGTTCAAATTCATCTTCGCGAAGTTGTTGACGTTCGTAGGCAGAAGTGATTATTGCGAGCTCGCGGCATTAGTGGCCTGATCATTTGAGTGGCTTGATAAGATAAGATGTCTACGAGCTCATTAGGCTCGCGGCTGTGCATACAAATAGACGTTGCTAACGTAGTGCAGTCGTCAATGGTGAAGTGAAGAATACATATTGAATGTTGAAAACAATCGATTGAAAATGTACATTAATCCAGGAAACGTTGTTCAACTCCTGTCCATTCTTATTGATGCAATGAATTTGCCTCGAACTCCTGTGACTGACCGCGAAAGGGAGTTCAGCGAAGGACACAAAAATACCATATTAGAGGATATGGATCAACCGACAGAAATCGAAATCAAAACCAGTTTAGATCTCAACGCGCCGAATGGAGTTCACGAAATGGAAATCGTCGAAGATAACAGTGGTGATGATTGGTAATTACAAAAATACGTGGAGCCCGAAAAAGATCCAAATGTTTGTACAAAAGACCATGAAGTATTAGATTACGACTACAAAGAAAGAGCTGTACAGTACTGGCGGTAGGGACAAAATGGAAACAGGCCCTTATCATCTGTTAAATCAAGATTCAGAAAAGTTTTATCGGTCCGCCAGTTACGTCGCTGGGCCCATACTATCAACCAGGGAGGGGGATACAAGGAGAAGCTGACAAAAATAGCGCAATACACTCTAAACAACTTTATGGATGCCATCAACAAAAAATTGCCTATCCACGATACGGATATTCGACGATGGGCCTTACGTGCACGAGAAATCACGGAAATGCCACATGACAAATTTAAAGCATCCGACACTTGGGTAAGAAGAGAATACATTTTTATTGCCATTAAAATCTGGAAAATTAACGTCCGATCTTTTCAAACGTTGGTTTCATGAAGTATACATTCCAAATTCTGGGCCAAAATCTATTTTATTACTGGATTCTTAGAGCGGCCAATGTCCAGCCGCATTGCAACGAATAGACATGACTGAAAAAGATATAAAAGTTCTAACTATTCCAGCGGGTAAGTTGTACATAAAAATAATTCCTAAGAGCATACGTAATATTTCTGAACTCATTTTACAGGTACCACAGGAATGATCCAGCCTCTGGATGTATATGGCTTCCGTATATGGAAAAATTTTATCAAACGCATTTCGGATGCAGTAATGTTGTTTGATTATGACGTGGATTTGCATACCAGGGACAATATTGTTAAGTTACAATCTCTTACAATCAGTTTTCTTTGCCAAGGTTTACGGATCTCTTTAAATATTCGTGGTTTAAGAGCGGTTACGTAGAAACGAGACCACCAAAATTCGACAATCCAGTCCAATTTTGTTTCACTCAAAATGCACCAACGTGCGACATTTGCGGTGAAGCTGCATTTATCACTTGCGCATGGTGTAAAAAATCTCTGTGTTTTGAACACTTCTTCCACGACTATCATTACTGCAAAAAATATAATCCGTAGAATAATACGTTTCTATTCTTTTCCGAAGCATTTTGTAATTCTTTCATTTAGGTTTAAGTACATCTGCACTGAATCTCGAGAAAACTTACTTCTGGCCCTTCCGTAACCCTAATAAAACATGTTTCGCCGGATCGTTAATGTCACTGGATACAGTTTTGTAAGGTTTTGTATCACAAATGAAATTGCCAATTATGATACAATATTATCGAAAAGTTCGAGAGCGGTTTACACCCCCTTAATGGTGGGATATGAATGAAACGAAAAATATATAAGCTTTATTTTCCCATCATTCATGGATTGACAAAGTCACATTCCGATCGAACTAAAGCCTCGTAGACATGTTAAAAAAAATCCATTTTCTAAATAAATATCAGTCAATTGTTTAAATTTACTGTTTTCTCTTATCATCAATGTATAGTGCGTGTAAAATGCAATAACTTTGCCATCTCATCCCGCTTACGGGTTATAAGCGAAAAACGAGGGGTGGTTTTCAGCCCCTGAGAAGGTCGGTCTTCCAAATTGCAGTTCTAAATGTTCAATTATAATGCAACACGTGCTACAGACATAAAATGATGTAAATATTACCAATGGAATTATCAATTATGATACAATATCATCGAATACTTCAAGGGTGGTTCACACCCCCTTAAATGCAAGATATGGAAAAACCCAAAAACACGTCAACTTTATTTTTTCATCACGTATACATTGACGAAGTCACATTTCGTTCGAACCAAAACCCTCGGAATTATGTAAAAAAAAACCCATTTTTTTAATAAAGAATGGTCAATTGTTTAAATTAATTGATTGTTTTTGTCACGAATGTATAGTGCACATCAAATGCAATAACCCCCCCATTGGAGCTTTTTTTCTATCTCTCTTCGTTTGCGAGTTATTATCGAAAAACGAAAAACCCATCGATTTTCAAGGGCTGTTTTCACCCCCTAAATATGGGACTCAACAGATAAAAAAAAATACGTACCGAATATTTTCACCAGCTCTACAATCGTGCGAAGTTTGATCAAAATCGGAGGGGGACACATCGCGCGGTTTCCTTGTGAGTGCATCTTGATCATTATTGTTTCTAAAATCGATCCGAGCGCTGTGGTAGAGCATCCATAACGTAGAATTATCATATTTCACAAACTCGTTTTATGAACTTATCCGGTTTTGTCTCTAAACCACACATATGTGAAGTAACGGCCATAAGAGTTTAATATGTTTTTAATGATTTTATAGAAATCACGATTTGGGACCCATTGGTACAGAAATATTCAGCGATCCGTCAATAATTTACAATTTGTGACATCAAGGAAGCGAAAATCAAATATTATTGAAATATATGGATAAATGTTCACTTTTTTTTTCCAATATTTGGTGAGGTGTCGTGATTCGATAATTTAGGATGAAGGGTAATTTTCAATCAATTATACAAAAAGACATTTCATTTATTGTACAGAACGTTTGCTCAGCAGTCCAGCTGTGAGCGATACATACGTTTTTTTTCTAAGCGCAATGAAGACTAGTCAAATTTTTTCTTTCGGTGAAATTATCGCTTTCTCATTTTTCGTTGACAGCGAATATAATTTTTTTTCCCATGAGCAACGTCAGTATCTATCAATATTCGTAAAGTCAGAGTAAAATGGCGTTATCATTAAAAGAGGGGAATAGAAAAATGGAAGCTGCAGAGCGGAGACTTGCACGTTGATTCCTCTTATTTTTTCTTAATTCGCAGCGCATTAATTGTTTAACATAAGAGAGCGAAAATTGAGCAACGGACCGTTACACGAAAAACAGTTTATGCATCGACGATTAGAATAATAAGAAAACAATGTGCGACGTTCGTACATGCAACTGTTTGTTGTTTGTTATACGATAAAAATACTGTACAGGTTTACACGTTTCATGAATAACACTTATAATAATACTCACAACTACATAAGAACAATTAAAAAATAACAAAAAACAAACAAAACAAATCGGCAAAACTTCAGATATCTTTCACATTCATTTCCATACACGGAAATAATCGATAAACTCAACAAGCTTCCACAAAACTCTCATTCTTGATGCCGTCTTTCGGTACTTTCTCTTTTTTCGCCAACATCTGTTGAATCTCCGGCAGAGATTTTCCCTTGGTCTCCGGAAGAACGAATATGGCATACAACGCTAGAATGAGCATGAGAAACGCGTACATTCCAAAAACATATTTTTCCGAAAACAAATCGACCAAAGGCTGATACGTTTTGCTCGTGGTAAATGCAAATATTGCCGACGTCATGTTGATCAAACACGTGGCGATGCTTTTTATATTCGGTGGGAACATTTCGCCCATCAAAGTACTCGGCACGGGCATGATGCCAATTGCTAGTGACATTTGAAACGTTATTATCGAAGCAATCGGCAACCATTGCATGAAACTCGTCGTTGTGTCGAATCCAAGATCGAGAAATTCATAATTCATGGTTAGCATGGCAAATGATACACCAACGCCGAAACTCGACAATGCGAGTATAATTCGTCGTCCGCAAGCGTCGTTCGTGTAAGTTGTTGTCCAGCCGGCAACGATTCCCAAAAGACCGATGACAATGACAGCCGTGGACGGTGCGATAACGGTGACTCCGGCGTTTGCCAGTATTATTTCCATGTAAAAAGCCATTGTCCATAAACCGCTCAGTTGTACCAATATATAAATAACATTGACCATCATTATGGCTTTTCGATTGATCGGTAAACATATTTCGCGAAATTTGTCCATGTAAGTGATTTCTTTTTTGAACGACATAAATTGTTTTATGGATTCCAATTCTACGGTCACGTCGACACCGCGATTGTACCATTCAAGGGCACTCCGAGCCTCGTCGACTCGGCTCTTGTATACGAGATAATGCGGTGACTCGGGTTTCAAGTAAAACGATACGACGAAAATAACGTTGAGTATCAAAGCCACGCATGAAAACATCCACATTGGCGTGTAAGCACCGATCACGTTGCCGAGAACAGTTCCGACCGGAAGTCCCTGAGTTGTCAACCCAACGAGAGCTCCGCGTATGCTCGGATACGAAATTTCTCCGAGGTACAATGGAAAAGTGCTGTAATACATGCCCATGCCGATTCCGCTCATAACACGTGACACGTACATCCACATTGCGCTATTGGCTATGAGCATGAACATCCAACCGGCAATGAGAGCTAATCCGCTGTAAAAAACGGCACCCTTGCTACCGTGTTTGTCGACGGCTATGACGCCGACCATAGCACCGAAAACTCGACCGATTCCGATTATCGCCGCGATCCAAGACGCCTCGGATGTCGTGACCAGCAATTCAGCATCGGGTTTCGCGAGCTTTGCAAGGTATGGTGAAGACCAACCCGATATCATTCCCACCACGATCGACAACAAGAACACTGCGGAGCACCAAATATTTTTCGGTCAATTTTTGATACAATGAAGTTCGATGAAGTTACGAGACTTTTTGGCCACTAGTTATAGTCGGATTGTCATGCAGATTATTATTTTTTTGCGGAGATATTGGGGACTCACCGTCAAACGCGGCGAGCCATTGGGGCCAAACGGTCGGACGCTTGGTCTGTTTGGATACTTCGAGGACGGTCGATGCCATTTCAATAAGTCTGCGTCAATTTACTTTAATGAATTTACGAGTCGTTCTTTTTCTTTTTAATCCGTTTTCCTAATTAACCAGCCGTGCATAATCTTCGTTTCCGTTTTTTGGGTCGGTTTGTTGGCCTATGTACGAATCTGGAAAGGAATGCGGTTTCTTCATCTTTTCCTGAACAATAAGCATACTAACTACATAGAACAAGGTTATTGCATTGACTGTCGCACGGTTTGCGCTATAACCATGGACTTCGATTTTTTTGTTTGACTAGATATCTACGTGAATGAGAGGAACTAACGGTACAACGAATACTAGAATCGACGAAAATATTATAAGTACTGTATAAGATTGCCTTAATGACAATTTACGAAAACCTATTTTTCCAAAGATATTTCAATTAATACTTCCATCATCGTGGATCATTTTTTAATGACTCGACGTCATGATTTTCAACAATGTGTTACCTATTGGAAGATCAATTGCCACGCAAGCTTATCTATTGTCTCAGTTATGGGCAACAACTAGCTTCTCGGGAAAGTTATGATTGACAATTGAATCGCGGAATTGCAGTTCACGATCCAATTTAACGACACGATCGGTTACAGTCTGCCTCTTGTCAAACTGTTCACCAAGTGAAAACATTTCGAATTCGCGACGCAATACTTTTCAATGTCGTTGAAACTATGCTATACATTTTGTCTAGATAAAAGTGTCTTGAAGAGGGGAAAATCAATCATTATATTCGTCGTATCTATGGCTCGTTATGCCAATAGCTATTCACGTTATTTCTCGTTCGACCCTTAATGAGCCGCACAAGTAACGTCCCGATTCCCGAGTTGAAACTTATTATTATCATTATTGGAATAAAATAATGATAATATATGTATGTATACTATTATTACCGCTTAGCTGCTCCCTTGCAAATTGCTATTTCCCGTACAGATATCGTTTTCGAATCTTTTTTTTTTCTTAAAACTGAAGAACTACCCTACCAAATTCGATAAAAATCTCATTAGCTCAAAGTTATAGCGGATTATACACGTCGATCTGTCATCGAATATTCTGATCGCGTTATTGGTTTAGAATGCATTAAAGAAAAATTCGATCCCATACGTAAATACGCATGCAAGCCCCCCCCCCCCCACACACATTCTGCTCAAGATAGACTAAAATGACTTCAATGACCTTCACATGTTAACTCCTGCCAGCAAATTAATTTTTAATAATTCGTAATTTTTTCCCTAAATTTAATATGTGGATATTTGAGAATTTTCTCGAGAATCTTTATATCGTAATTTCGAATGTTTTCCGAAAAGTAAAAACAAGAGTCATCCACGATCAATTGCTATTTTTTTGAAAAAATGGGCTAAAGACAATTCGAATGAAATCGTGTATTGTTGTGATAAAATTGTCAAATTCTTACCTTCATTACTAACGAAACGATGACCCGGCACTTGATCGATCGGCGAAATTTTATTTTTCTCAATGTTGTGACCGATGATTCCGTCGAACGTCAGCTTCGGTCGTCGACGGTACGCATCATAACTATACGTGCAGGTTTTGAGGACAGCGCCTGGCAGGACGGAATTCCGTGCGAGACTGAACCGAGGATGTTGATCGACCCAGCTTCCTGCACTCCCGTTAGACTTACGATTCGCGATTGAAGAAGTCAATTGCGAGGAGCAATTATATAAGCCCACAGATCAGTTGCCCGATATGACGAGTAAATAGCGTGCCTTCTCCAATCTTATTGAAACAAATGGACTCCAACGCGGGTGTCATTACAAATTCCCCGAGCACGTTTCGTTTTGCCTCTGATTCAAATCGAAAATGTATTTCGGTATTCGCTACGACCACGTGATCCAAGTCGCTTCGTTTATTCTAATGCATACTCAAATAGAAGTGGATTTAGGATTCACCGAAAAATGGGTCAAATATATCCGGACCAGTATGGTTATATATCTATCTGCGGTTTCGCGGCAAACGGAATAAGTCACACTTTTTGAAAAATTGGAATAAGGACGAGTCTTGTAATTTAGACTGTGAACGACGTTTCGAGACACGGGGAAGCCAAAAATTGTCCATGGAGGAAGAAATAAACGAGAATAACTCAACCAAATAAGTTCATTCTGCGACAAGACCGCACAAGTTGAGTGAAGATTTTTTTGTCCATAAGTTACAGATTATTTAAATCTTGCTGAATGCTACTTTAAATAGTACGAATATTGAGGGAGTTGAGTCACCTAAAAAAATGAAGAAATCATCCGTTTGTGTGGATGTAAATTTATATTTGCATTCTATTTCGTCCTCATGAAGTGCCTGTACTTATCGTATAAATGAATAAATAATTTAAAAAATAAAAAGTGAATCAATGAATAAATGAATAGATAAATGAATGAATGCATGAATAAATAAATAAATAAATAAATAAATAAATAAATAAATAAATAAATAAATGAATAAATAAATCAATCAATGAATAAATGGATGAATAAATAAATAAACAAATAAGCAAATGAATAAATAAATGAATAACCAGTTTTTTTATTGTACGACATTTGTTATGGCGCTTATCGTCACGAAGACCTCCAGCAAGGCCGACGCGATTCACGCTGAAAGCTTCGAATCATCTCAGTAGCGGCATGTGTCGTTTATTTACTTTATCTTTTTTTCCTTGAATGCGTCGCAAGCCGCCTAAACCGTTTTTTTTTCTAACGCGATGTAGTGACTAGCGTTTTTGAAAATTCTCCATCTAACGAAAGTGATGAAACTTGTGATGCTTCTGAGCGAGCCACGATGATAAAACTTTCATCATTCCACGCGTGTTATATGACTATCGCGGAAGAATAATCAGCTGATCACGAACCGCTATATATCATGACGGCACACTGACGACGCTCAGAAGCTGTGCGAGAATGACACATTGATAACCGGTTAAACGATAGTTAGTGGAAATTATTGGACGCGACGCTTGTTGGCACAGCAATTTTGGCTGATGAAATATTAATAAGACGTGCAACGACAGTTACATATAAATACACGCACAAATACATTTCATATGAATATAGACCGATAATCATATGTATATGTATATCTCATATACATCTATTTATTTGTTATTATTTAATATTCTATACGGGTATAGAGATAATTATAGATTATTATCTGTAGAAGTGAAAATATTCTGTATGGATTACTATATAATATACAGATAATTAATTATGCTAGAGTGGTTTTAGGCTATTGTCTGAGATCGTGTCCTATTGATAACTATTTTTATGATATTAATATCATCGATTAATACAATATCATCATTATCGTCTGTAGGGATTTACAGAGAAAAACACAATGCAATGCAACCGATGAAAAATGTATTCATTGCAGAATCAAAATCTGAAAACAGATGAATTAACACCTAATGCTTGACATGCTGCTAATTACATACATCTAATTCGACACGCAATAAGCGTGGAATTAAAAACAAGGATGTCGATTATACGATTGAAAATTTGTATCCAAATATCTTTGACGAATGACACATTTTCTTTACAAATATCGAAAGTCTACAGCTTATTGCACATTGTTCGAGAATTTGCGCTCCAATTTTGTTGACCAATATATTTTTTGATCCAAACAAAACCTTTTTCCAAATTTTTCAATATCGTCAGTCTGTGGAACAATCATTCGGAGTCTCTATCACTCGTGTTCCTCATTAACGATGAATATTTGAAGACTCATCGGAGAAACTTTCGATCTCCGATATAATAGTGTATGCAGTCTGATGAAAGTCGATTGCTTTCTGCAAATAGACAATAAACTGCGTCGCATTATCGCAACGCAATACGCTGTTTGCATTACCACATGCTTCGCGTTTGCGACAAATGTTTGCAAATCGTTTGTAACTCTAAATCAATCGCCACGATATGACGTCTAATGCTGGGTTTAATCGTTCTCGTTGCAGATGTCCTGACAGCGGGCCACGGGCCACCAGGATGCCGACAGACGACGACTATGGCCGAAGAGAACGTCTCCTGTTGCACCAGCACCCCACCTCGCAGTACGGACAGCCCTCGTCGACAGCCTCGCCGGTACCCGCATCGTCCTCATCATCGTCGTCATCATCATCATCGGCAGCCGCGTCTCAACAGCAGCAGCATCAGCAGCAGCAGCAGCAGCAGCACGGTGGCGCCGAAAATATCGTTTCCGGTTCTTCGATCGGCATCAGCGGCTTGCCAAGCGGTCTCATCGCGGCTGACTGCTATCACAAGCAGCAACCGCAGCAGCAACAGTCCAATCATCGAACAACCTCCGCGTCCTCATCCACCTCCTCAGCCACGTCGAACGTCGTTCGCGGGGTCTCTCCGATCGCGTGCCATCAGGAACGTTATCAGATCAACGAGAGAATATCGCAATCGAACGAAGTTATCAGCGAATATGGCGCTCGGATGTCGCTGGAAAGGTACGACAAGCCGATCGAGAAACATCATCAGCAACAGCAACAGTCCCATTACGTCAACAATTCCGATGAGCTCGGAAGCAAATACGCGGATTCGTCGACATCGTGCACGTTGCAATCGGCCATTATCGACAGTGGCAGATACGTCGTTGGCTCGGGTCAGGATACGAGATTCGGTCAGTCAGCGTCATCCGCCCTGCAGATCGGTCACCACGGTTACGGCATCGTCTCGGTTGCTTCCGGACGTTCGACCACGTCGTCCAATCAAAACGTCGCCTCGTCGATGTCCCACAACGCCGTTGTCAACGATCGTTACGGCCGTTACGCCGAAGCGACTTCGATGTCGGGCGATCAGCGTCTCTCGCTCCAACCGAACGATCGGTTTCACCAAATCTCGAGCGATTCGAACGATCACAATTCGTACAATCACGTTAGAACGACGTCGTCGAACGACGAACGTTCGAACGTCCATTCCGCGATCGTCAACGTCACGAAGATCAGCGGCACGAGCGAATACGCGAATTCGTCGATCATCGCGACGTCGGGGCTCGTCGGTCTCGGTAATGCAAATGGCGTCGGTGGCGGTTGCGCAAATGGCGTATTCACGCCGGACACCTTTCCCTCGCCACCGTCGCCCGCACCGGCGAGCGATAGGTTCGTGCCGCCGCCACCGCTCTCACCAAGCCCGAGCGAGAAGTACGCGTCGTCTCAGAGTCTTACGGGCGCTTGCTATTCTAATTGTTCTAACGATCGGATTGTTCCAAACGGTTCGCCGAGCACGAGAGATCGTTACGTTACCGCATCGGGCTCACCGATGGCAATGGCCAAGGACCACAGGTATTCCGCCATGTCTTCCGATCGGGGTTCGATCAACGACAGGGTACAATCGTCGATTCACGAGACGAACGACCATCAGCAGCAGCTGCAACAATCGAGGTACGGCACGTCGTCGACCGAACGTTTGCTCGCATCCGCATCGCCGGTTCTTAGTTCGATGCAATCGCGAGATTCCGAAAACGTTCGTTGCGGATTATTCCAGGTGGCGACCGGTCTCAAAGACGCCAATTTGTCGGGGGTATCGTCGAGATACTCGATATCGAGCGACAGACTCGTTTCGTCGTCGCCCATTCACGTACCGGTACCCGAGAGATTCGCGGCCGGTAACAAGACGAACGACCGATACATCGGCAATGATTCGCCGACTCACGAAACGTCCGGACGTTATCATCATCGGCAGGACGTGTCGTCGAGCGTTCATCACGATCGTTATTCGACCGGTATTTGTGGTCCGAGTACCGACAGATATTTATCGTCGTCGCCAAATCCCGATGGTACTCACGGACGTTATTCGTCGACCGAGCGATCGATTGCCAATTCCTCGACCGGTGATAACGTCGGTTCGCGAGAATCACGAAGATACTCAACCTCGGACCGAAGTCTCGAGGGCATGTGCCAGAAATACGGGGAGCGCGGTGAACGCGGATGTTCGAGTTCCGGTTCTCCAGCGAACGCCGCTGAGTATTCGTGCCGATTCTCAGGTTTTCAAGAAGTCACGGTGCAACCGAGATATCCGAGCGATTCGCGTTTTACCGATATCGCGACGCTTCAACGTTACGGCGTTCAAACGAACAACGCTACCACCGGCAGTAACACCAGCAGCAACACCACCAACCGACACGAACAGAACAGATCCAACGATCGTTTTACACCAACCAACAACAACAACGATCGTTACCTTTCAAATTCATCGCCCGGACACGACACCCGTTTGGTCGCCAATTCGGACAACGGCCGATACAATTGCGGCTCCTCGACCGAGAGATTGTTGGCCTCATCGTCATCGCCATCGACCTCGGACACCGGTCGTTATCACGCTCACTACACCGGCTCGTCGAACTGTTCCCAGACGAAAAACGATCGTTACGGACCTCTGTCACCCACCCCCGAGAACAATCAAACGCGCAATTATTCGCAAACCGGTACATCAACGAAAAATCCAAACTCCAACACCAACGACAAATACATACAGGTGTCGAAATCGTTGCAATCGTCTTACGTTACCGGCGAACGTTATCACCAAGTCAACAACAGTCAGATCGATCAATTCGACAGAACGAGTCAGGATCGCGGTTACACGATCGACAGATATGGCAATGCAACGAATACGAACAACGGTGAATCGAGATATCAGGTTGTTGGTAACAACAATGGCGAAAGATTTCATTCGGGAAATTCGGACAGATATTCGCCGGCCAGATCGGGAACGGGTGACAAGTATCTGTCGTTACCGAAACCCAAGGACAATTTCGTCACCGGCCGCATAGCCGCGTCTTGCTCGACTCTCGGTGTCGGTAGCGTCGGTGGCGGTAGCGGCGGTGGTAACATCGCCAATGGTTCCGGATCTGCGTCCGACAGGTCTTACGGCAATGCGGGAAGTGGCATCGGTTACGTACCGCCCAATGCCCACACACCGGTCGAGCGTTACGTGCCTCAACCGCCGCCGGAGGTGCTCTATCCGGACAGATACGTCGACAGATACGTGCCACCCGCTGCACACACGCCAACCGATCGTTACGTTCCCGCCGCGGATCCCGGCGATCCTTACATGCGTCGCGATCTCGGATTTCATCATCACTATCGGCTACCACCTCCCGGTTATCCTTATCATCAGTCGCATTTTCGTTTTCGTAGTTTCGCTTACACGTCACCCGGACGTCTCGGCGGGAGTCCGGGTTCGAGCAGTTCCAGCAGCTCGACGTCGGCACAACGCGAATTCTCGACGTCGCCGCTGCTCAGACCGAAAACTCGTACGTCGGTCATCGAATTGGGAAATTCCGGGCGGCAAGTCAATAACGGAGGACAATCGTCGTGCTGCGCCGATGGTTCGAGAAATTGTTGTCCAACCGTCAGAAGATCACTGCCACCTGGAGCACTACCGTCGATACCCACTCAATCTGCGCACTCGTCGTGGTGAGTAACATTAATATTATGGGTGAGCCCGTGGTCAAAAACGGTTTTTTTTCGTTTTTTTTTCTATTTTGTGGTTGTAAAATGATTTTCTGTGGATTCGCTCGTGACGGCGGTCAGTGCTTTGCCCTTACCACCGTCAATATGTTTCTGTTCATGTATTGTGATCATTATTACTATTGTTGGTATCACGGGATAATAATAATAATAATATAAGAATATTGGAATAATCGTCAAATATTATCACAAATATTATTGTTTTATGAAAATATAATATATTCGATTGTTAGTGAAGAAATCTAAACAATAATAATAATAACAACAGCAGCGATGATAAAAAAATAACAGGGATTCACTAAAAGTAACGACCAGATTATTTCTATTATTATTTGAAAAAATGCAATTGGAGAATCATAATAATTACAACTTTACTGATAATAATTATTATCTATTATCTATTTTTATTATTTTAAATTAATAATAGATATAATTTGTTCATTATTTCAGGACTCCCTGATGTTCATTCTTCTATCATCGCTGTTATTATTATTATTAATTATTATTATCATTATTATCATTATTAATATTATTATTAAGACTAGTGAAGGGCAAAGATTAAGGACAGAAGAGATTTTGGAGAATAAGGAGAAGTTTATCCATAAGCTACAGTCTGGTACAACCATTTCCACCCCTGTGGGTCTCAGAATCCTCGGAAAAGGTACCCCCGGCTCTACCCGGTAATAAACACGAGGAGCTATACTAATTAGCACGACCAACCCCCCACGACTACATGATAAAGCTCGGGAATTAGAATGGAAGAGGTGAGAGGTCCCTAATTCCGAGTTAAACATTGTTAATACATAGTTGCAAATGCATACGAAGTGGAAGCAGCGTAAGTGAAGCAGAAGAGGACAGGAATAGAAATGAAGGTCTTAGCATAACATTGTTGGATACAAAATTGTGTTTATCACAATTTGTTATTGTTACTATTATCAAATCCCTGTGAAGCGGCTCAGGGCGATACAAGCTGAAAACACAAGAGGATGAAATATTTGAATGGAAATATACAAAGTTAGATAATTGGGCGAATGATTTGGCAGTGAATTAAGATAATTACATGATTTTTCGATTAAATTCTACAAAATTAGCTAAGATTGGATTATTATTTTGATTTTTGCTTGCACAGATAGTTTTTGATTGCCCGCTATCATTGCTTGGCCCGGGTATCATACTAACTAATTTTTATCCGATCCCGTAGACTATTTTGAGCGATCGTTTTCACAGTCCTTGGATATTTGTTCGATTCAACATGCACATAATTACCCTTTTAATTTTATAAATGCGTTGATGTTCCTTTCGGTCCTTATTCCTAGAACTACGAAACAACTCTGAGTAACTGCCTTGCCATCTCCCCGGAATTTTCCACCACTTTTATTACAATATGCGAGGAAACGAATTCAAATTGATTCGACCTTCCACCTTTCTCCTTTTCTCGAACAACAACAAAAACGGAGGATTACTGTCGGTAGTTCCAGTATCAATTCGCTGATCTAGAAATCATAGTAATTATCTTTTGAGTATTGCATAATTTTCTGAACTAAGCCCACGTCGGAAAATTTGGTCGACTCTCCTAAGGAGGCGGAAAAGAATTATAATAAATTGAAGGACATGAGCAGTCGTATTCGCCCTGTGTCCGTCGATGGAGAAGAGGACGGGCTATAACCTCATAAATTGCAGCGTGGAATTCAAAATGCGAGTGCTTCAAAACCCTCGACAGATACAGAGAGGCAAACGAGCGAGAGCGTACTTAATGTTAGTTCTGGTCGAAAGTTTGTAGAATTGCGCTCGTCCAAACGGACGCGCAGCGTACTCGAGAGCCGGGCGAACAAGTAAAAGAGGCTCCTGCAAGCTGCGAACCGTCTATCGGTGCACCCCGTCAAAACCGAGAGATTCGTCATGGCTCGTTGTCCGTCGTACGGCACCGGAGCATGTTTAGCAAACCAAACGTTTTCGGTATGGACAGAACATGCATACGTTCTCTGCGTACGTACAGGTGTATTCGTATCCGTGTGCGTTTGCTCGTGAGGTAATATTCGTGGATTTTCGATGACGCACGCGGCCTCAACAACCCTTCGTGCAGTCCTACAAGGTCCATTTCTCTCCCACTTAGAAACGAATAATTTGTAAATTACACATTTCCTACGGTCCGAATGGCCAAGTTTCCGTGCTACCTTCGTTTTCTTTTTTGACGATCGTCGTAGACCTCAAATTCAATGACCTCAAGAAGAATTCGGGTATTCCTATAAGAGTTACAGCTGATTTATTTCTAAATATCAATAGGTACATATCGATTAACTCCTACATATAGACGAGTTAGACTCACATCTTGATGAATTGTGCCGACTTGTGTCTAAGAATTGCCCCGACGATGATGACGCAAGTCGTCCGGAGGACGTCAATGGTAAGTCTTGGCTGCGACTGGTCGCACGAATTCAATTTTCCGAGTTCCAAGGGCGATCCGGGTGGAAAATGCCAGAATTTCGGGTCTCGAAACTTTTAATTAGTTGGCGATCATAGTCTCGTGGGCGCGAGACGAAATGGCCCTGCAAGAGAGATCCTCGCAAGATACGTCACGTCGGCCTCGACACACCAGCCGAGAGCCCACCTTCGCGTCGTCCCGGTGTTCCGAATTAATTAAAGAGAAATAAAAGAAAAGATATAAGCCGCGCGCCAGTTGGCTGCAGACAGAATTATACTCCCCGGTTTTTAAATGACACTGTATTTAGTAGCTAACGTAAAAAAAAAGCTCGACGGATTATCAGCACTGTAAAATATACACGCGGTATACGTGATCACAAGCCAGGCATAATTGTTTATAACTCGAGGCCATCTAGAACAACGTGGAATACGACATTGAAGAAATATTGGAAAACTACAAAGGATTCTTTTTTTACAACCTTCGCGGAGCTATTAAGTTTTATAGCTTTTAATATTTTTTGTGTTGTAAAAAAATGAGACAATGAAGTAATGCGAGGTTATCAATTCCATTTCAATAGGTTTGATAGCTTTTTTACATTCCTCTACTCTCGTTGGTTTTATAGTGTCGATAGAAATCGTTAACTACCCGACTAATAATCGAATGAACTATTATCATTATTCGGCTATTGTATCAACCTCAACCAATTTTATTCGTATATTTCGACAATTTTTTCAATACTGAACCCCATTAGATATCAAACTAATCTGTCGCACTAAAACGTCACGCCACCCAAAAAAAAAAAAAAAAATATCTCAAAAACCCGTCAGATAATTCAACATGCCTTCGAAAAATCAATTCCACTAACGTTATCGCGTATCACGTGACATCATTCATCCAATGATTTCGACGAGCTTGTCCAGGACCGAATTTAGACAAACAGGGTTGACGATTAAATTACGATAGATGCCATTTGGTCATTTCGCGAACGTTCACGAACGACATAGCATGACCATTCGTAACTGTATCGTAGTTAGTTGATTGCAAATGTTTATACGACCGAAATCCAGCATCTGGATATTATTCCTGATGGCTGACACTCGGCCATGGTGTTTACTCTCATTCGGTCTAGTTTCTGGTGCTGCTTATGCCGCGCTGCAATACGCATCCCTGCAGCTTCGTTATATACGTCATTAGCTCGATGGTCATTACCGTCAGAAACCAGCAACACGTGAACCTCATTGATCGACCCACACCGAACCAGCGGGGGCGGCAAACACCCTTCTCGGGCTTCGATATTACCCCTTCCGGCTGCTCTCACGCTCCATCGGTCTTTCTCCTTTGCTCGTCGCGTCTCCGTCCGTCGACCGTCCGTTCTATCGCGTCAAAAGGGACGATGATATGGACATCACGAGAACTGCACTCCTTTACGCAGCCCATATCTGACCGAGTGGCCATTTCACCATCCCTCCGCGGTCCCTACTACCTCGACCCTGCATCAACTCCCCACGCGTTTCACTGCAAGCCACCGGTGCTTCACTTTGCGAAGCTTCGTTTAATACGCGACTCTCGTAAATTCTCTTGCCACGGCAGTCGCACGGGATAAACACCGTTACGGCTTAACGATAACGCGAAACTAACCATAAAGCACGAGGAACCTCCGAACGCACGTTGAGCGTCACGAGAGCCGTGAGATCGTTCGTATATGAGGTGGGCGTTGTGAGTTTCAAGAGCCCGGACCAGTCTAAGGTTTTTCAGAAAGTTGTGTTATAGCGTTTTACGAAAATTAAAAATTTGGAAATAAACTGAAAGAATTTTATTGAGAAATATAATTCGAAACGAATAATTTTCGTTGTTATAAATAGAAAAAATGACATTCTTGAGAGACTAATTCTTCGTTCGGTGAAAGAGAAAAACATTCGGAAGGAAAATTGTATTTTGCTTGAATAAAGCCATGGAATGCATAGAAAAAACTTTTCCATCGAATTTGCGGAGGACAAAAATTACGGAAAACGCCGGAGTTTTCGGACTTTACAGGAGTCGGGCCCTTTAATACGCTCAAGCCTATCCCAACCGTTGTCCTGCTTCGCTCGTGACGTGCCTCATGGCATAGAAATGCAGAATCATAATACAGAGAATTCTCCATTCGAGTATCATCCATCGTTGCGCTTGGACATGTTCGACGGTTTAATGAACCCACCGAAAATGGCATACTGGCTGATAGTCCAACCGCGTTATCCACCAGCCGCCGATCAAAAGCTTCTACATATTCATCGACAATAGTTTGCCATTGATGTCGTTCTATCCCTCTCTCTCTCTCTCGCAACACAAAATCCCACACGTCATAAGCCCAACCTCCGTGATGTACATATATGTTTTATTTTTTTTTGGTCGCAATATCGAAATGCATTGCAAGTTTAATGCTCGATCCATATAGTCACCGTCCGGATTAAAAGTGCGGAGATTGATTGGATCACAGAGAGAAAGGAATGGAGCGCGTTTATGTACACGGAGAGTCAGCGAAATCGACAGATTTATTGCTTTTTCATACTCTCGCGATGCAAATACTAAAATTTTTAGTGGATCCGGATGTAACGCAAAGCGTGACGATTTACGCCGGGCCACGTCAGAATTTAGTTTTTTTTCTTCTTTTTTTTCAGCCAAAACAGACGGGTTTTAGAATTTACAGAAATTTAAAAAATTCAAAGTGCAGCTTGATTTGTGGGATAAAAATTTACATTCGCTAGCAATCTAATATATTATGTTACTAATATTATATATTATAGCAGTAGGAGTGAAAAACATTTATTGACAATATAGTGCATATTTTTTCCTGGAGGTTTCTGGATTTTTCTATATTCGGTTTTCTATATTTCTATATTCTATATTCCGGTTTTCGTGTTGGGATTTATAATGCGTTCTGCATATTGCGGATTGCATATTGTCAAAGGGCCACCGACCAGAGCCCTTCAGCCTAGAATCCATCACATTATATTCGTATCATGAATTACTCCATTAATATTAATAGAGACATTAGCACTTACTAATATTACTACTAATATTATCACTATTCAGATATTATTACCTTATTTTTATGAATATTTTAATTATTATATCATCCATGTAATTTTTCATTCATAAATATCCCTACTGTTCTCTATCTACATATATTTAATATTACATCTACACAAATTCATTATATGAATCCGTAATTCTTCCTAAAATAATTGTCGCTCAATATTCCCCAAATTTGTTTTTTACGTCCATCCACTATACTCCTCGGAAACGATCCGTACGCAATAATTGAACAAAAATAACATGGCGCAGCGAAGTGCAAGCTTCTCACCCAGTCTCTCGTAGACAAAGGCAATTTGAGTCCCCCCGGAAAGTGCTTGTAGCACTAAAGGCCGCAAAGTACATTTGAAAGCTGATGGACCGTTGTTACTCATCCTGCAAGCCCGCGGGTTACGCTCGTCTCGTTGCCTGAAACCGCTCGCACAAGCATCAATCCTTATCTTTCTCAATATATATATATATACATGGATTCTTGTCATTTACGATGAGACCCTCGTAACTCCGGGGGCAGTTATACGATAGAATCTTCGAAGGAGTTGGCCGGCTAGCACGTCTTCGCCGAAGCGACCTATGAGCCACTCGTACCTCGTCCAAACTCTCACCCACGAAGCTCGATGCAAGCACGAACCTCTCTCCCACGCAACACGATTCGCGATACGCCGTTGGATCTGCGATCTGGCTCGAGCTCTTCGCGATCGTTTGAAATTGATGATCCGCGGACCGCGTGAACCGTAGTGAACGTTACGACGCGACAAATATTGTTACCGAGAACTCGGTATCGCCGGTACGTGCAATGGTCCGTTGCAATTTGTCCGTGAGGTTACCCGATAAGCTCTTCGATCGCTTTTCGCGCTTTGGATAGGATAACGGTCGAGACAAAACAATGCCGAGGAAACGATAAATTTGGGTGTTACGCGTTATCGCTCGTGCAGGAACCTCGATCGAGACCAAAACAACGAGTTTGGTCGGAGCGCAACGTTTCTCATTGCCAAGGCGTCTCTGACGATTTTTAGTGCGTGCACATGAGAAAGGATTGAAGGAAAAGTGTTGAGAAATGGATTGAGAAATAGTTGATTGATCGGAATTTAGAGGAGTGCCTAAAGCTACTTTTGTGAGGAATTATTTTTATTTTCTAATCAATTCTGGGTTCTCTATGGAATCCAGTAGCACAGAAGGCAGTAGCTTCGTGCACTGCTGTAATTTCTAAGTAAGAAATTCGCAAGATTTTCATCGAATATATAATTGAATTGGCCAGAGCTGACGTGAGTTAGAACGAAACGTACATTTTTTCGAAAAATTTCGATGATTGGGCGTTACGATAATTCTTTTTCATCCATATCCAGGGTTACATCCTTTTCCAAAAAAATTTCGGTCGGTTTGAACGATATTGTCGGTGTAAACGTAGCGTTTGTGAATTTTGATTCGTATACAAACAAGCTGAAAGTTGAAACTTGCAAATTGCTGACTCCGAATTTGATGTAGGTAGTGCACTATGCTACCTCTGTCGAGAATCGGTTTTTTAAAATCAACAATTCTGGTTTCCGCATGGAAGTAAATTTGTACGCTGCCACGAATTTTGAGAAAGCAATTTGCAAATTTCGACCTGCAGCTTGCTCATTGTGTGGTTCACAAATTAATGAGATTAGTCGAAGCTGACGTCAGTCAGAATGGAACGTAAATTTTTCAAAAAATTCAAAGTCCTATAAAATCCAAACTTCTCAATGCACTTGGCCCAAATACCAACGCTCAACATCCGTGAACATCTATTGGCAAACAACTATTCAGATCAATACTCCAAAGTTGGCGGTAGCCAAAGTGATGGCCGACATTTTTTGGAAATTTGAAAAATTTGAAAATTCCGATCAGCGGCATCAATTATTACAAAAATTACAGATAATAAAAAAACTATGAAGATTCGCAAGTGTAAAAAATTTGAGCCCTGCAGTTCAAACCCTTCTCGAGTTACAGACGTTACAATTTTCCGAGATCATATCTACCTACCGAAAACCCCCGTGAGACGGGATAAGCCCTTAAAAAGAACGTAGACCAGAAAAATAAGATAAAGAAAATGTCCGAGTATTTCAGTGTCATTGTCACGCTCGTACTCGTGCAGAATTGCAAATCCGGTTGCGAAGGATTTTGCTCAGCGTAAGGACTTAGCGTGTGTGGTTGCACTCGGTCCGTAACCAGCTGCCGAGTCCAGTGGGACCGTTACGCCTATTTTCACCGGTGCAGAAGCGAGTTTACACCCGGAAGCGGCTTTGCGGTGGCGGTTGCGAGGGGTGCGGGGTGGGGAGGACAGGTAAGAGCGGAGTAGCGGGAAAAATATGACTGTAGGAAACGGAAATATGGGAAGATCGGGGCAGCAAAGTTGCAAGAGAAGATGCGATCTGGCTATGGCAAGATCGGTCGAGATCCCGTCGTACAATCGGATTATGTCGTCCCAGTACGCGCTCTCAATCCTCCTCGTTGTCGTCCTCGTCTCGGCTCTTCGTCTTCTTCTTCTTCTTCTTCTTCTTCGTCTCCTTATTCTTCTTCGTTTCTTTACAATCCTCTTGTCCCTCTTCTTTGCACTTCGGGACTCTCCAGCTACACTTTCTATCGAAGGTACTTCGGATGCCGATGCAATTTTACACGAGCGAGTGTCGCATAGCGATATCGAAGGGGGCTTTAAGGGTCGCATAAACGACGGCTCGAACTACCGTCAAAGAGACACCGATCCGATGGCCACTCTATCCACGGTGAATCTTCGAGAAAGGGTAAGATAGAGATGGCAAAGGAGAGATGGGGAGAGAGAGAGAGAGAGAGAGAGAGGGAGATAGCCGGATCGACAAAAAGGGAATCGTCGGACAGAAATAATCGTAAATGAAATAGGCTGCTGTCGAATTGCGTTTCTCCACTTGAAACGAATAAAAATCCTTTTGTTCGATTACGCCGAACGACTTTCAATGCACAATCGCGTCTGCTTCAGTTAATTCGATAGTTGCAACCATTTAGACTTTATTCCACTTGATTTAACATCGAATCTGCGTTTTATTTCTCATCTTTTTATTTGGATTATGCGAGGTTTTTACGTAAAATTAGTGGAGTCAATAATCTTTTTTCCTCAAGAATGTTCGAATTTTAATCCATTTTAGAGGCATCTGAAAGCTTTGATTAATCCCGGAATTTATAGCTCGAGATTAAAATCCTTACCGGCATTCTCCTGCATGAAAGAAAAATCAGTGAAAATATTTCACACAAAATTGTTCAGTCGCTAATTTTTTTCAGGCATTAACTATCAACGGATAGAAATCGACGAAATCTTTGTCAAAATATAAATGTCGTGAGAAAATGAAAATTTTAAGCACCCTGACACTCGTGAATTTTCCGTGTAAAGATAAACGTGTAAAAATTTACGAATCTCGATCGCTTAGTCAGTCGCTTTACATTTTCCAGCGCTCAATGGTTCAAGCTAGGATGTTAAGAAGACTGATTAGATTTATCAGCGCCCGACGGTAAACCAGGACGAGCGTGTAAGCGAAGCACGTACCCCGAATAAAGCGAGAGAGAGAGAGAGAGAAAGAACGAGAGAAAGAGAGTGAGGAGAAGGAAGAGAAGGGTTGAGATCGAGATAGGAAAACGAACGATTCGGAGTGCACTCTCCAAATGTAACGAATGCTTCTTTTACCACTTATCCCATCCGTTCGTTTTCCTCTTTCAAAAAGCGAACGCTGGCGAGAAGCCCTTTACTCACTGAGAAACATAGTCTCAGAAGAAGGGATGTTCCGTTTCGTGTATGTGGGTGGGTACGTTCGCGGCCGAGAGCGCAGCATCGAACGACCTACATCGAGCTCTCTGAAGAATTTATATACGCGGCAGAGTGACGCTCTTCGCTCCTTCTCGACGTTGCCGGAAATGTTACTGGCTTCCACGTTTTTTTATTATTTTTTTTTTATCCCGAGATTTCGCATTAATATTGCGCATGTGAGTAACTGGATTAATGAAGAATGACCGGGATAATGGAAAAAAATCAATCAACTGTTTGCAGTTCGAGACATTGACGGAGTTATCTTCTAGCAAAGCGGCGCCAATTTTTTCGTTGTAGAACACGAAATTATAAAACGGAATTTATCGAAAAAATATTACCCTTCTGACTCGGAAATAGTGTAGCCTTCGATCTGTAACGCTCGGGGCTACAATACGAACTGCGTTGAGCTTGAGAAATATCTCTTTGGACAATTTTAGGCCTGCTTGTTTATCGTCTCGAGTTTTGCCATATCGTACGAGACACACTCGCGAGCCGACCCTTCTTATACAAATCCTTCTTATCGCTCTCTTCAAGAGCAGCAGAGAAGTGTTCGGGACCGCTGTCAATGCTCTCCGCACGTTCTTGCTCGACGTAACATCGACTGATATATTTCTTTTATATATCTTGGTACAGATACGATATTTTGATTCGCTTTTTCGTTGCGTTTTAATAAAAAATCCGCGTAAGCATGCATCTTATGAAAAGTTGCGCAGGCATAAGTTTTCTATAGTCACTATTATAGTTTATAGATTATATAGCCACTTATAAACTCTGATCTCCCCTTAGAGGAGACAGCCGAGTACAAAAGGTTAAACGTGATCTTCTTTTGTACGATTATTTGTTTATTTTTTTTCACTCTAAAAACACTATCTCAAAAAAATCAAGTCTCGCTATTATTTTGAAAAAATAAACGATGGACCATTGCAGCTGCAAACAATTTCTCATCTTTCTCGAAATCTCCAACCACGCGGATATAAAAGTGCATTCTCATCTCTCGCCGCCGAAGATATTTCATGAGTTTCAATGAAATTTCCGTAAGAAATGACAAATTCCACGTTTTATAAGCTTATCCCCGGTCCCATGTTGGTTCCAATTCGTCGAGATAAGCTCGCTCACTTGCACGCAAGCCCGTCCGATCGTAAAAGCTCCAATTCCGAATTCCAACCGGGGGTCTTTCTATTTCGCAGGTGTCGTAAATGCGCGACCCTTCCCTCTTCCCTCATCCCTTACTCTCTTCTCGCTGCACCGCGCCATCTTCTACCATAATTTCTTTTCCATTCCGGCCTCTCTCGCGCCCATCGGTTGCACCGGATCCTTCTCTACTTTCCGGTCAGCTTTTTTTTTCCGAACTCTTTTTGCCTTCTCTGTATGCTTCATCCCGCGAGAATCTTAATTAGCGAGAAAAGCCTCGAATCTCGGAACCTGGGTCACGAGCGGTGAACGCGTGCACGTAATTTGCTCCCAACTGGGGACCCTACGTCTTTTTTTTTTCTTTTTTCTTTTCTCGTCTTTTTTTCTCCACAATTTTTCCATTTCCTCGTGTTTTTTTCTTTGTTTCTTTCATTTTTTTCGCTTGCACTTACACGAGAATAATTTCGAATGAACGTACGCGTGAGTGCGGACCGTGCGAGCTTTTGGTTTCCGCACGTATTTCAACACCGAGAAACGTGAATATTGGGTAGCGCGGTTGGTTGGGCCGCGCGTACCATCTGGTCCAGCACGAGAAGACACCGCTGTGTTCGCTCGTAGGGCGCGGCGTAGTCGTCATCGTGCGAGATGCGGGAACCGCGGCCTCGTAGAATTATTTCCACTCGGAGGTCGTTGATCCATACGATGACGTTTGAGTGTCGCCAGAAAACGAGCAACGAGAATTTAGAAAAAAAATATGAGAAAAAAACATCGGGACGACGATAAAGAAAATTAAACGAGAAGAAATAAGAAAAATAAGAGCGATGAAAAAAGTTCAAGGAGGAAAAATAAAGAGAGGCGTAAAAAATGCATTAAATTTTACGATATATATAAATATATAAATATATATGTATACATATCGTACATAATTGTATATAAACCATTGTATTTATCGCGTAGTTATTTCTATATATGTGTTTTATGTTAACGGATGACGTCAAGCGATACGACCCAAACCTTAGTACTTACCTTTTTGTGTCTGAGGGGAAAGTATATATACATATTGTATTTATCGTAGCCACAGTTATAAGCGTGACATTCGCTACAAGTTCAACGTCGTGCAACAGACTCAAGGCGCGCTGGAAATAACTCAGCCACTGCGAGACTAACGACTCGTCCAATAACGCACGGAGACAAAAATGTTTTTAAAAAAAATGGTAAGAGATAGACAAGAATTTACCCAAAGATTGTCGCAAGTGTTGTATATACAAGCAAAACCTAATTCGGATGGGTAAACGTTGATAAAACAAAAAAAGAGTTATTGACCCAAGCGCTATGACATTTTTGGAATCCTTATCAAAGATCCGTATCACTGATAACGCATTGAAAGAATTAATTTTTTCACTGAGATTCAAACATGTTTTTCGAGCACTCTTAATCGCGTCGAGAATATTTATTTATCGCAAAATTTTGATTATAATTTATATGGATAAATATTTTATGTGTTATTCTTATAATTTTTGTGATTCCTTGTGGATGTTTAACAAATTCAAGCACGATGAAAACATCATAGGCTATAGATCGACAAAGACGATCACGGACAGTACAGACGTGTCGCAACCCAACGTAACGTTCGCGAATATGTTATCCAAGGTTATCACGGTTGTATCGGGGATGCGACGTTGTAAATGGGAATTGACGATAATTAAACCGTCGGTAATTGAACGAGTACCCGAACGACGACAGATATTGTGGGTTGTATCGGCAAAGGGTCGATTACTCCGTTCATACTCGATCGTCGTCGAAGCCTTAGCACCCTCGAAAGGTCATTTCGTCCCCACCTGTCGGATTTTCGACTCCGCGATTCTAATCCTCTCACGTTGATGTCGGTTACTGTGTGCGAGCAACAGAAACTTGCAATCCAATATGCTACTGAGCAAAGCTGATTGCACTTCGCTATCTCGATTCCCGTCAAACGTCATGTCGTTGATATTTCAACGATTCTCAACCGTTCGAGCTTTCCGCATCACGTTTATCGATTTAAACCGTTGATTCGGACGAACGTTCGTCGCATTACGTTGTCAATCAAAATTTTCGAAGCCATCGACACCCATCCATCTGTTCGTCGCGAAGCAACGAAATAAATGACAATATTTTTAATGCGATGTCCGTAATTGAATTTTCGATGGATTGATAACGCGTTTTCGAAAATGTCATTTAAACAACTCAATGAAGGATTGAATACTGAAAGTACGTAATATTGATTTTACAAAATTTACAAACTATAATTATCGGAATATCTAATCAAGAACTATTTAAATTATGAAATATGGGGATGAGGTATAAATTAATTATGAAAATAAATGATAGAAAAAATAATAATAATAATAATTATTATTATTATTATATAATAATAATATTAATAATAATAATAATAATTATTATTGTTATTATTATATAATAATAATAATAATAATAATAATTATTATTATTATTATTATTATTATTGCTATTATTATTATATAATAATAATAACAATAATTACTATATAATAATAATTACTATATATAATAATTGTTATTATTATATAATAATAATAACAATAATAATAATAATAATAATAATAATAATAATAATTTTTTCTATTATTATTATTAGTAATAATGATATAATATTATTATCAATATATTATTATTATTATTATTATTATTATTATAACAATAATAATAATACAATAATTGATATAATTAATATGACTAACGATAATTAAATAGGCTTAGCGTGTCCAACGAAAGACACAACTCATCGACCCATCATCCATCGAACGTTAGGGATTTCGAACGAAACGTAAGCCCGGGCCTCATTGTCACTTCAGGAGTGATAGCGTGCGGCAGGCATACGCTGTGCCATGAGCTACGGTAGTCTGCTTTCCGCCGCATTTCGCATATCTGCACAGCCGGATCAGCGACAATAGACCAAGGAACGCTCGCTGGTTCCGACTGATAATAATTGAAACCTCACGGAGCCAAGAGTGGAAGAGAACAATCGAATCACGAAGCCTGGCCAGAAATCGGCCGAACGTAATCCCGAAAATATATGACGACGAGTGGCGAACGGTCATTAAAAATTATGATTACCGGAGCTAGACGTCGCTTGCCATCGTTGAGGACGACTGATAATGACAGTTGATATCGTCATGCTTTTGTTTTTGCTTGGCAGCATCATCGAACAATCAAACTCTTGATTTCATTCGGGGTCTTATCGACATCAGCGACACTTGCGACGAATCAGAGAACCACAATCTGTCCACCGTTCGGATGATGAAGATTTCGAAACTTATCACTATTATTAACGTTGGGCTTTGCGTGTAATTCACATATGTCGGAAATTTGGGTAGAGTAAACTTGAGATGAAGCTTATCGGCGCAACTAAGTTTTCTGCAATTTCCTTGCGGCTCATGGGCGTTGTCTGGGCAGACAGCGGCCGGAGACTCGGGTGTTATGATAGAGAATGCAGCTGCAGCAGTGACAGAGGAGGGGAGTATGTTGGTTCGGTCAGTAATAATAATGAAAAGATTAAAAAAAATATACATCGATGAAAATATGGAAATAAATAAATAAATAAAACAGAAGATAATTTTAAAAATATCCAGCTCTAACAAACCAGCTCTAACAAAAAAACATTTTCAAACTTCATCCAGCAATTATCCTACAGAAATTATTTTTCTTCAAAGCCCAAGCCTTACCGACCGCGCTCTACCATATCTCGTCTCTCGTGACTGTCGCTATTGCATCAAAAAAAAAAATCACCTACACCGTACTTTCGCTTTTCACCTGGTTTCCCGTTACCCGATCGACCATCTCACCTCTCCCCTCTCCTCGTCACCGCGCGTCTTTCTCTCGTCTCGAATACGCAAAGACTCGGCTGAGATTCGTATTTTCTCAATCATCGACCATTTCAATACCGTCTCGTCGTTCCCTTTGCCCACACGTTATTTTCTCGTCGTCTCTCTTACCGTCCTTTCGTTCGTCCGAACATCACTTCTCGCTCCTCTTCGCATCTTCGTCTCTTCCCGTTTCGCTGTATCATTATTATCACGTTATTTTCTTTTCTTTTTCTGGCTGCCCCGATGACTCAGAAAGTTGTCTCGCTCGTTGGCACCGAGCACGACGAGGGGACTCGGCAACGTCGGCAACGCCGTATCGGACACACAACAGACCCCGGTACTCGAAACGTTCGAGAGTAAAGCGACTGTAGCGAATAGTACCGTAAGCGTAATCATTCCGAGTCTTGGTTTACAACTCGGTACTCCCTCGTGCCAAACGCACGTGTTAACGTGAACGTAGCTCAACGCGCGTCGCGTTTGTCTCCGCTTTGTCTCACGTATCGCGATTTTTTTTTTTGAATCAACCTCGTCCTCGTTACGACGTATTTCGTACGATGACGTCCTGACGACGAGTTTATTTTTCGGAATAAATAAATCGCGAATGTATCCACGCCCAGCGCGGGAAAGTTCTGAGGAAATGACAGACGGAGAGGTGAAAAGATGGATATTAGCGCGATTCAGTAGTTAGGGACGGTATTGAACGGACGGACCCGCGCTTTTCGAACACGTGGTGACGACGATTCTAGCGCCAAACTTGGTTACCACCTCGTTTTTTTACACTCTGTGATTCGACAATCCATGCGATAAATTTGAGTGGTTCGGATAGTTTCTATTTTTTTTTTGTTATAGCGAAGATTGTCGATTTCGTTTTAGTGGTGATTTTTGTGATAAGAAAAAATGTGACGTGAATTATGTGCGGTTATTATTTGTTTTGATGATTGTAAGCGGCCTTAGCGATGACTAGAAAAAGTTGGTAAGTTATTAAACTCAAAGAAAACGATTTAGAGAAACCATAAAATGGATAAAAATGGGTTTGGACATTGGAAAAAAATTATCTTTTCTTCCGTGCATTTTTTTTCGAGCTGTTAACACGTTGACAATATCATTATACAGGCGAAAACTTGCTCGAATTTTTGCGTTAGGTCGAAGAAAATAAATAATCTTTTTTTCAAATCCGTGGGCTTTATCGATAATTTTTTTTTCCGATGGTACTCAAATTTTTTCGCGCGAAACGAGAAATCTCAGCCGGTGTGTTTCTCAACTCCAAATTCCCGGACGATTCTACGTGATCGCTATACCCACGCTCATTCTCCACGTCCGGTATGGCGAATTAGCATTCGGCTATCGCAACTTTTCGTCGAAATTTTATCCAGAATTGTTGCGAGCGTAGCCGTAGGAGATAAGGCTTGTGTAGCTCAGGCTCTTCATACCTGTTGGTATCTCGTAAAGATGGATCACGCGATGCTATTTACCGACATGTATACTGCACTCCAAACGTATTGCACGGAGTGGAAACAGTCCCTGATTTCGAAACTACTTGTTTACATATATTTGTGTGAACGAATACGTATGTCTCAATATATTTATGCATATGTATGTTTGCGTACACATATTCATGTGTATATGTTAATATATACATATTTATGTGTATGTATATATATATAGATATATAAATACGCGATGCAGGAAATGTTACAGTTTTATCGCACAGTCCACTATCGGTGAGTACAAGCTGTATCATTGTGACATTTATCGTACCACGAATTTACTCTTATGATTTTTTTATCGACCAATTAGATAACGTATCGCTGATGTGAGGCATTTTAAAATAAATAATTCGTGAAGGGCTTATCTCGCATCGCAACTCGAATACGGTTATATTCCACAACGTTATCCTTGTTATGGTTTTTATGAAAAAATAAAGAGAGAATAGCTGCACATTTGACATTTCGAAAGTGACGTGCGTAATAACTCGTCGCTGAATTGTTGAAAATTATCAATCAGCGATATTGTCGTCATTGCGTTACGACAGCCTTTTTTCTAATTACAAAAATGGCGCTCGCTTGAAATAGAAATTTCCAATATCGCCTGTTTTTCAAAGGTTTCTTATTTCGATGAATAAGGAATTTCCGCGATAAGAAAAGTTCTCAATTCTCATCAGTCAAAAAAACATTTTGACTGATATCTCGCAAACTTTTTTTCTCAGTGCACACGGTTTTGAAAAATAAAAAAGTCGTCTCGAGAAATAAGCGTTTGTATATTTTGTTTGTGATATTCGATGTTCCAAAACCAATCGGTCGTCCGAATACAATAAATATATACCTATAAATAAGTTTTCGGGATTTTGATCTTTTCGGACATTGACGGTTGGAGCCATGCCGATTCTGTCCACTTATTTCCGGACCATTTTCATTTGCTTTATTGACCTGTCAAAACATTAAATCCATAAAACTTCGATCCCCATCTGACTAAAACGATTCAAAATTATCAAAAAAAATTTCACACCATCTTCTTATAGGTTTCGATTTTCGAGAAATGCAAAAAAAAAACAAAACATAAAACCGAAATATTATCTTGAAAATTGTGCACCAGTTCGACCCCATGGCGGCGCACATCGGCACAGTCATATTCGATTTGCACACAGTTTACACGGTTCTCCGATGAAGAACGGCTATTCATCGACACGGGGACCCCCCGTCGATCGAACACGGATATAATTACAGCGTTCGCGGTACCAACAGCCATTCGGCAAACATCGATCGTACACGGTGTAATTATATGAAGAGGGTTGGTCGGAGAGTGGCTGCGGTTTCAAAGTGCTGCGCTCGAATAGAACGCAACGTTCGATCAATTCCGTAATCAATTTTACGACTACTGTACCAAGTTAATTAAATGCACTTCACTGTAACTAACGGCAACACGCTCTACAACACGCCTCCCCCCCCCCCCCCCCCTCTCCCTCGGCCGCCGCAGTCGCACTTTTGCCGTTTGGCAAAGGCTAAGCGAGTCAGTTTTCCCGACATTTTGACAATCGATTTTCCGACTATTTGAAAAAATTATTTTGCCCGATGATAAATGTCAAATAACAAAACACAAATTTAACCGGATATTGAATTTCTTTTTCATTCGAACAACATAATTCGGTCGTGAAATTTCGATGTCTTCCAATCTGGGTTGAGTGAAATAAAATGGATAAAATAAATAAAATAAATAAAATAAATAAAATAAATAAAATAAATAAAATAAATAAAATAAATAAAATAAATAAAATAAATAAAATAAATAAAATAAATAAAATAAATAAAATAAATACAATAAATAAAATAAATAAAATAAATAATATAAATAAAACAAATAAAACAAATGAAACAAATAAAACAAATAAAACAAATAAAACAAATGAAACAAATAAAAAAAATAAAACAAATAAAATAAATAAAATCGAGTCAAGAATATCGTTGCTAAAAAACTTGTTGCAATTTCCACTCGAAATCATTGATTCATTCACGAATGTTTCGTGCATCTGACTGATCCATAGTGACGAGTTTAATCCGCAACTTCGAATTCATGCATACGATGGTCCCAAAGCGAAATTCGTTGCCGCTGACACTCGTCCAAACTTAAGATACGACAATGCGCTCGACGTTATACCCCGGAATTCGGAGTCGAGAGAAATTATCGTTGCAACTCTTAAGCTCGATATCACACACCAACAATTCCTGCATGAATCGCGATCCGTACATGCATAATACCGATATATACGTATATTATCGCACGAAGTCGTGTGTTTGCGCGAAATTTCCTCGTTCGACGTACCACGAGGGCCGGGGAGGTCGCGAGGGGTAGAAGGGTGGCATCGTGGATGCACGTTGCACAAGGTTTATAGTAGCATACAACGATATACGCGCGGGCGGTTGCTCCACACGACTGTGGTATCCCGTACTCGTACACGTAGGTGGGCTTCGTACATGCGATATAGCACTCAGTCGGGTACTACAAGCATGTAGCACTCCTTGAGGGTGAGAGATTGCCAACCGAATGCTACCGCGCGACACGGAAGCGTAGGGTGAGACCCGTAGGGTGCTCTATTGGGGTAGTGCTAATTTGCAAGTGTCACGGACAGATTTGCTCCGAATTAAGCCTCTCGGTGGGGTCCGTGGCCTTGCCAACCATGTACGCAAACTCGTCTGTTACCTCCGTGCTACGAAATTCACGCGCTGTGTAATAAGCTCTCTCGAAGAGGACAAACCCATGTGGAATAAAGTCATCCTGCAACTTTGAAATTAAACCACGTAAGTCTTTTGAAGATTTTCTATTTTTAAAATTTTTTTCACCGGAAGTAGCATGTTGATTAATTAAACATTTTTCGAGCAAATATAATAATCGTAATGATAATAGTAATAACAATAATATTATATAATATAATCTATTCGTTCGATATAACATTATTTGATTGTATAATATTTTTTCGACAATCACGAAACAAAATTATTGACGTTTATTTTGACAAATATGTTGTGATTACATAGATGCAATAATAATATCGTTATCGGTATGCATTTGCTTGTTTAAGGGCGATTGGAGAAATTTAAACATTGAAGTAGAAAATTAAAGCAGAATAAATAAATGTATAAATGAATAAAAAATAAATAAATAACCTAAATGAATATAACTCAACACAATAATTCTGGCGTTATCACAAGATTGTCGCTGATTAATCCAACGCGGTCGACCCTCGTGCTCCAATACCGGCCGCGTCGTTGTAAATTTTTCCGTCAAACGTTGCTTGGCGAGGAAGGACAGAACCGTTCATGGCGTGTCGGGAATGGCACAACGGCAATGAACGAACCTACGTGTACGTTGCATCAACGGCAATGTAGATGCAAGTACATACGTTCAAGTGGCCTTATCGCGAATGCAAGTATACTTGTTACAACACACAACCCGTTATAAGGTCGTTCCGTAGATCCGTGTGCTACTTTAATCTTGGCGAGGGAATAAAATGAAAAATAAAAATAGAAATACGAAAAAAAAAAACAACGAAATAATGGAGAAAAAGAATTCGTCGACCTCATTTGCAGTCTGTGCACGGGATTAGCGTCCTTATATCGCTCGTGAGAGATTGAACTGTTTTCCTGGGCGCATCTGCGACTTCACTTTCTTCTCCGCGTACTTTTCGAATATCGTTCCTCGTTCGTGTCTGTGCTTGCGCAGGCACGACAACCACCTGAGACGATAGTAACAAGCCCGAATGCACGTACGAGTTACTTTATACCTCAAACGAGAAAGATAACGTCACGGTAAAAATTGTCTCGTGCACACGGTTCATTTTCCATTCTCAACTCGTACCTGACTGTCGCGAGATTACCGCATTTTCATCGCAGATGTAGCAAGTACGAAAAGAATAAAAAATAAAATAAAACGAAACATAATAAAATCTAATAAAATAAAATCAGTGAATGTCGCGTTTAGCCGCAGGCAATCAAATATATTTCACATAGAACCGATGAAATGTTGAATTATTATGTCGCATCATTATGAGAATGAAATTTGGAATTTCAATGAATTGTGATGAAATATTTTACACTCGATTGCATTTGCTCGAATCGTGTAAATACGAGCTTGTTCGAGAAGCATCGTTGTTAGTCATTGGCACAGGCGCGACCGACATGTGCCACATCAGGGAACAAACATGGCTATAATGAATCGAGCACATGTAAATCCTGTTTTTTCTATTATCGATTCTGCTACTCTCGTGATATTTCAAAGGTGTTTAAGGATATTTATCGAAAATCAGACAAATGAACTGAACATTCTCCAACATCGTCAATTAATCGGTATAATTAATCAAGCATGGGTCAACTCTTGTTTTTTATGCGAAATAATTACGCTGCAACGCTCATATCTTTTCCGAAGTATTTGAGAGTTATTATCGGCAATAATGCAAATATACTGAACCTTTTTTAATATTATAAAATATTATTTGTTACCGTCCGTCATTTTTCAGAATACGGAAACGGATTTTTTCCAATGGATTTCAAAGCGCATCCCCTCTGGTAAAGCCACGGGAGGGATGCCATTCCCTTTTGCTAATTACGTTATGTAGCCGATGTGCCGCAATCTTTTCTACTTCGAAGAACAATAGGCTTAGAAAAACCCCCGGCACGTACGCTATATTAAATTATATCCGGCTCGTCGCGGGCAAGAAGATTAAATAAACTTTCGGCATTAAGACGTCACCATGGCTTAGGGAACTGTGATTAAGGAACGGAGATGTATTGTTATGGGATCAATTTATCAAACGTGTATTAAGATTGTGAATAATACAGAGGCTTTCCCAGTGGGGTGCATGGACCTCACAGATGTTGCTACGCCCTAGGCGCATGTCACTTTATTCCCGTCAAACTTGCCAATCCCATGGAGTGGGCTTCCATTGTATGCAACGATTTTTCATCCTAATCGAAAAAAAATCGCATCACTATTATGACCATTATGATCGATGAGTTTGATTTTTAAATGGACGAATGAAGGACGGATAATGAATACGAAAATCGTGCGCTACTGTCTTCAATATATTTTTGTATTGAGAATTTCAAAACTCTGCTTTATATTTTAATTTACGATTATTGATTCGCTTTGAATAATGATAATGGTGATAATGTCAGGTACTAATGCAACGTCGGGTACTGTAGTATACAGTTACCCTGGCCTTACGTAGACTGAATAGGCTTAGGGATTAGGGTAGTTTTTTTAAAGTCTCATGTAGACAGTGATTTTCCTCTTAGTTTAAATGTCGAGTAGGAAAAATTTTACCAACGAGTACTAAAATTCTGCTTTCAGGAGTGCGATAGGCGGATGAGGGTAGTTTTGCCGAATCTCATGTGGACCGTGACCTTTCTTTGTTTTTGAAGGGCAGAGTGGACAGAATTCCATCAGGCTCGAGATAAAACTGTCGACTTCGTGTGAAAAACAATTTCACAGAAACTCTTCTTCAAATATACAGAACATTATTATTCGTATTATTATTTTTTTTTCATCGTGGCCATACGACGGAATAAAAATGGCTTGATATTGAACGGCTAACTGTCCAATTGTAGTTCATTGAAGAAAGCGAAAAGCTTCGGCCGGTCACGGCTCCTTCTCAACATACCCTATTTGTATTTTTTCTGCTCTGTGTCGTTCATCCCAAGGGTACGAACTCTAGGCACACACTGAAACACACACTTACACACACACACGCACACGCACACAAACGCGCGCGTTGGCGTTGTAAATACGCAAACGTATATATTCTCTCTAGGCGGATATACGCGTGGTTCCGAGTCTCCTTTAACCTCTCCCATGTTTCGCGCAGTACTTACACGTCGTGTCGGCCATGTTTACTCGCGTAACGTTTACATTCCCGACGACATCGTAGCTCGGGCAATTCTCATGCCTTCTCTCTTTTCGTCCCAGCTTGTCGTCCACGTTCTTCCGACTACTCCCACGCTTTCAACCGTTTCCCCGGCCTCACCATCATCCCCTCGAACGTCACCCTCCACGAGCTCTTCGACCTCGCGACCGCCAACCAACCCCGACTTAACATCTTTCCGGGGCTGCTTACGTTAAGCACGGACGACGAACGTCTCTACTCCTCCCCTCCCCGCCCCTGGCCCAACGACGGTCGGGATTCTCGTCGCGCTTTTACCTACATTTTCATCCTCTTTCGGTTACGAAACTCCTGCACACCAGGGTGAGAGACAACCCCGCACAACGCGTTTTCTCAACCGCACAGCATTGTACCATCTTTGAACGGTTTCTCCGTGCGGCGCTATGGATCGCTGTCTACCCTCCTAGGCTGTGCGCACGGTCGCACGCGAGCGTAACTCGACTCGATGCTGCCGTCACCGATTGAGTATATATATATATATATATATATATATATAGATTTATATACGAAGAGCAACGACGAAGACGACGACGTTGAACGTCTTTTGGAATATTTTAGCGCTCGTCGCACTCTTCGTACAGTCTCCCTGTGCCCCGAAGCCAGAGCGGGATTGCTGCGAGGGGGCGCGAATGTTAACGCATCAGTCGCTCCGTTAGACCCGGAAAATTTCCATTGTGAGCTTTGCCGGTGGATGAAGCCTTTGAGAACCGAGGACTGTACGCAGCCACCGCGTCGTTCTTCTTCTTTTTCTCATCTTCCCCGTCCTGCGTCGAGGAATGAGTAACGAAGTGGTTAATCCCGGATCCTTTGAGGGAACGCAACAACGAAGATTCTAGGGGGGTTTCAAAGTGGGATTCGACGATGCCTGTTCACTTCCCGGCTTGATAGTTTATTAGGGTAGTTTTTTTGGTTCCGTGGCTTCTAATAGCTTTTTTTTTTCAAGATTGTGGATTTGGGTATTTTTGGTTTTTTATGTTTAACTTGGTTGTTTTTTCGAGCTTGCGGCGCTTCGAACAATCTGAAAATTTTGATTGTTTAAGTTTTATTATTGTAATATTAGTTATCCGGGGTTATTCTACTCAGAACCGAACTTTTTCCCCGTTCTTCAAAATACAGCAAAATGGAAGTGAAAAAAGACAAAATTTTCTTTCCATTAACCAGCAGTATTTTTTCTCTTTTCTTAATTTTTTTGGTTCCATTGTTATGTCAGCATTGATCAGCTTCGACTGGCTTATTATTCGGGATCATAATTAGGTGCCATTTTTCTCCGAATAATACCGGGTGCCAGCACATTCGTACGAGCTAATTATCGACGGTGAAAGAAAATCCGAGCGTGAGACTCGTGAGAAATTGTTGGAAAAGCGGTCCGTGAAGATTTTTTTGTTTAACCCGAGAGGGGAGATCGCGTGAACCACAGCGAGTGGAAAAGAACGCGCATGACGCGGTGGGTGAAACCGTTGAGGGTGGGAAAACCTAAACGTGCCAAAGTTGAAAGGGTGTGAGGTGACGCGATATGGCAAGTTCCAAGAAGTGAATGAGGTTGCTGGGGATTATTCGCCAAGGCGTCCGCGAATTACGCTGTCAACACGACACGACCAAGGCGTAGCTCCACATCCCAATTTTCCCATTTTCCTTTCTATTTCTTTGCCTATATATACACGTACATGAATGTATGGGCGCGCGCGCACATGTGTGTGTGTGCGCGCGTGTACGTGTGTGTGCCTGTCTGTGCATAAAGGACTTTTTTTTATTGCCGCAAGCGGTGAGCGTGCGGAGTTTGTTGGACTTTGGTTGGCATTGTCCCCGTAAAATCGATTTCCTCTACAGCCTCCTCTCGCGGGGAGACCCGAGTTAGCCGGTGGGGGATGCTTCATTTTGATTGACTCACGATCGTCTTTGTTCGACAAAACTTCGTGTCGTTGACGTTTTCTTTTTTTCTTTCTTTTTTTCACGACGTTATTTTTTTTCTCCTGAAAATACTATTAGGGCTGTTATTTCCTTGAACCCAAAATTATGGTTTTCCATGTGGTTTCCATGCGGTTTGATGAATATGTTGGAACGCGGAGTCGGCATGTGGTATGGAAGTTGCGAGAACGATGATGTAAAAAAGAAAAATGGACATGAAAAGTTTAGTACGCCAAACCGTGGACTTTTGGCACTGTACGGTCGAAAAGCAGAATTGACCGCGGAGCTCTCATCCACGCCCGGGTGGACGCGGGCTCCGCGCTAACACCCAGCAGCTTTTATCACTAACCGTAAACTATTTAATAACGAGACTGCTGGTCGGCCGGACGTTATAATGGACTCTGGATAATGGTTTCGATAATATGCTTGCCAAGCTCGGTCGAAAACATGAGGCTATCGTACGAGCGTCGAATTCCTCTTTCGGGCTTCGGTGTAAAGTCGAAACATCGTAACGAAATGGCGAATCATAAAAATATTTAAATAACAATAAATAATGATAAAAATATTACACCATGAATGAATGGAAATCTGTGCCTTTGAACGATTTACTCTTTTTTGTTTTGCGGAAATTCATCTCAAACGGAATTTGAGGATGCTGCTGATGATTTTTTCGACTTTGAGAGGCAAACGAAAATTCGAGACTGGTATTTATTTTATTTCAATAAAATTTCAATGTATTTTAAAAGTTCGAACTGACTGAATGTCTCGTATTTTCCGTCGTTGCATCATTTTTAAAAATCTAAAAAACTATACACCAACGTTGCCGAACTTGTGACCTTACATAAAATAAATCGAAACAAATTGACCTAAAAAAATTAACATCCTACAGCAAAATAATTCGAAATTTTGTATCTCTTCTAACGATTACCGTCGCCCGATCGATCGTTCAACAAAGAAATTCGTTCCCCACCGAACTTTCCTCAAGCATGACATTCTATTTTACATCGAAGAATAAAAAAAGTCCGACGTGACTATCCACCGAACGTGAAAGAACCAGAACCAGTGAAAAATATACCGGAAAGGCGTGCGGGGGTTGGAAAGCTTCGGTCTCTCGTCCGTTCCCCGGAGAACATTTAGTCGTCGTTGAGTCGGTGATGGGTCGTCGGTGGATACTTACTTGTCGTATATATCGCCGTACACGGTGTGGGTAATATCGCCGAAGGCTTTTTGCACGTTGTTTTCCACGGGATGAGGGGTGATCCAGGGGGGGGGGTGGCGAGGGTTACAATGAAGGCACACGGGAGTTGTTACTCTCGTGGAAGGATCTTCGAGTGTTGTTACGGGGTTTTGAGTGCCACCCCACATGCGACCCTGGAGCTTGGCATCTTTCGCGTCGAAACCGGACGTTGCGAGTACATAGGATTCACTACTGGCCGGTGATGCGGAATTTGTAGCCTTTCGTGATGAGGCTGGCCTGTGCACCCATTACGGTTTCATCGATCCACCAATGTATCCGTATACGCTATCCGTCTTTCTCCATTGCCTTTATCTCAATCTCTCTCCCTCTCGCGCTTTCTCTCGTTCTCCCGTTTTATTCCCAGGTGTCTGCCCGCATCGTCCATCCGAGAGGCAACTGAAATTTTCATGGTAACCGCGTCACTCCCTCTTCCCGTTTCTCGTTTCCCGAGCTTTCGAGTCTCGCTCAAAATCCTCGCGAATCCAGTAAAAACTGGAGGAAATAAAAGATAAATAGAGACGTGAAAAAAATGAAGAAAAAAAAATATTCAACAAATTTTACGGAAACGTAATTACAGTTTTTCGTCTGTTGGAACTTCGTCGTCATTCGCATTGACGCGTTCGTTTTATTCTTGCTCCGACGTATCATCGGCTCGGTACTTTTCACGTTCGAGTTTCGGATGGCTGCAAAAATGTTTTACTTCGTTTATTGACACGTATATCTCGTTGAAAAGAGTTTATTTATTGTCGTCTATAGATTCAACGAATTAATCGATTTTACGAAAGTATGGGGGATGTATTTCTTTCGAAGTTAAAATATTTGAGCTCATTATATTTTTGAGCTCAGGTTGACCTTCGAAACTTCGTAATTAACTGATATTTAAAATATTTCTATTTTCTAAATTTGAATCACTCGAATCATTGGAATGCATAAAAGATTGTTTTAAAAAAGTGTTAGTAAAAATGTAGTTGAAGTTTCAAAACTAAAATACTGTTCAAAATGAGAAATAGGAAATCGTGGGTTAATTGGCGTCTCGATGTTATAATAGTCGTGATGAAATTCGTATTTTCAATTGCATATATATATATTTACGGTCGCCGATCCGTCGAATAATTGTTACATCGAGGTTTACAAGGAGATCGCGGTGGTATATCATCCGGCGGGGTATCGTGTCTCCGAGTCCGAACTTGTACCCGGCTCGCAACTTCCATAATTTGCATAATCGCTTAGAACACCGCCCAGATCAAGTACTCCGTCCAACAGGGTACAATCTTAATTAAGTAGCCGATTAATTGCGAGGACGCCAGTCGCTATATCGAATACAACGAAGTTACGGAATTGGAAACCGAATAGTAGTCGACTCGAGAGGACGTTAATTTTTCATTCGAAAATAATTCCTCGAGTGGTTTCAATAAATCAATTCTCGTAATTAACGAAATATCATAATCCAATGTTAAACAAAACTGTTTGTCAATCCACGTCCACTCCGACGAATTCAAATGAATAATTCACATATTTTCATTGATCCTCACAATTTGGTGCATCGGTAGAGCAAATAAATAGATAAATAAAAAAATAAATAAATGAATAAATAAAAAAATAAACAAATGAATGAATAAATACATAAATGAGTAAATAAATAAGTAAACAACTTAAATAAAAACAGAATGTGCAACTTTCCAAAGAAGTAAAACTTATTGATAAAATCTCGTATGACAAAGAGTTTCATCTTTCAACCCAAAACCTTGCAAAAATAGCCAAAATTTGATCTAAAATTTCCATCGAGAGAATACGCAAATAGCATAAGACAGCGTATCAATGCGTAACGCGACGAGCATCGCATACCAAACATTACGTAAAATCCTCCACAAAACATTTTTATCCCGATGCTTCCGAAAAATTTCCTTTCGAACAATCGCAATAATTCATATAACGTACCAGAACCGAGCTAATGGAATTCCAAGTTTCGTTAGCTTTTAACTCATCTCGACGGTGACAAAATTTCACTCCAAAAGCTCAAAACTCGAGTTCCTCTCGATGTTACTACGGTATAACGTTGAAATCTTCACTCAGCCCGGCGACGAGCACACTAATACCTTAGCTTCAACGAACAATATACGTGCGGACCTATATTCCACGGCAGACATCGTGACGAGGGTGTTTCGGTGTCTCACGGCCAACGTAGACCAACGTTTAGTTACGAGCGTTTGTGGACCATATACACCCCAGGGTACACCGTAATACGTACGTGTGCTTTTCAACTGCGAAGCTACTTTGAGACACCCCCTGTTTACCGTGGTCATTGAACGTCGTTCCTCCCTCTCCGCCTCCCCCGCCCCGTCTTACCCGCCCCTACCGGAAAATTCGTAAAATTTATGCGACCATTCGGGCTCCTCCCCTTACCTCTTAGTCGACGACCGCAACTATACACCCACCGTCAACTTTCCACTCTCCGTCTCGGTCCGTGCCCTCTTCTCGTAACGTTGCGCGGCCAATAGCTACGGCGGATCGATGAGAAATCGATACACGCGACGAGCTCGAGGCTCCGAAGACGTTACGCGATTTCATCCCTGATGGCTCATTCTTCAATGTCCAATTAGGACGTTGAGAAAATCTGGGGGTTGGAAGGAAAAACAAAGAAAAATCACAATTTAAATCACAAGAATCTGATTTGATCTAATTAAAAAAAAAAATACTTATCCGATTTAGAAAAAATCTACACGATTTAGGTCCTCATCTCCTTAGGTCCGATTTAGGTCCTTCCTCTCATGAAAATATCACAAATTCTGTCCAATTCAGACGTTCGGAAAAAAAATGTAGGTCGAGTGTGATATCGTTATGTTTGGGCTGCTTTTGTTCTTTCTTATTCGTCATGAATATTCCGTTTTATTCCACGCGAATGTTTCTATTATTTTTTTTTTTTTTTTTTTTTTTTTTGCATTTTCTCACGGGTGCGATTTTCCGATTCTGTGGAGAAATAAGGTGTTCCCGGGTTCCAGCACTTCGCATATCCGAGGTTGTGGGAAAGTATCTAATCGAGAGAACCCTCCACGGAGCATCCTCGGCTCTCGTCCGCGCTATCTTCATCCTCGTACTCGCAATAAACGCTAAACTTTCGAATCGCAAAACGAGTGAGACCGTGGCAAAGAGTTTTGAACCCACGTAGAGAACCCCTCGCCCCTCTCGTGTCGCAACCCGTACTGTGTCGTGTTCGTGTTCCGCGATGTGGTGGATCGTTACTCGTTCTTTCTCTCTCTTCGAGGTAGTAGCCGGACTCAAACATGCTCACGATACAGCCGGGCCGGACTGATAGCCGGCTTCGGAACCCGTTTCGACAACCCCTTTGGGGTTTTCATCGTTCGCGAACAATCCGAATATTCCACCGAATAGTCGTGTCGATATCGAAAATACTTTTCGTCGAGGCTTTAACACGTGCCAATTCGCAATAGGCGTCACAGCGTAACAAAACGGCACAAAACTCGAGAGCGAATTCTCACTTGTATGCGAGATACAAGAGAGTCCGAAAAAAAACGAAAAACAGATAAGAAAAATAGATGAATAGATAAATAGTGAAACAATGAAATGAAAAAATACATGAGAAATATACAGAATAGAAAAACTAAAAAATGTAAATAATTAAAGTTAAAAAATTGAGAATTGAGTAATTGAAAAATTGAGAAATTCAAAACGAATCACATCTTTACATAGATTCTATTTCTTCCTGTTCAACCTATAACTAATTCTTTTCCGAATTGTAAGTCTCGCCTTGGTCGAAATAATATATTTTTTACCGAGAAAATTATATTCATCCGCAGCAACGGCTAATCCCAATCCTATTCCTATCCTATCCCAAATCGTGGAAAAATCGAAACTTTATCTTCATCAGTTAATCAAGAATCGAGATGAAAATACGATATGAAAAATCCCGAACACGCGATGAACTTTCATCTCAGAATTCTTTCACGATCTTGCTCTGTTGACGTCCCGCCCGCATTTCACGTTGTCACGATATTCCGTATCGCACGGTATTTGATATATATTTTCAACGGGGTTAATATAGCAACGATGGAGTGACACTCCTACAAGTAGACATGGGTATTCTGCGCGTGAAGCATTTGTAATTTACAAGCCCGCTGCTACATCGGTTGTGTGAGGAAACAGTGGTGAAATTCGTCACTCGAAATAGGGGAGAGAGAGAGAGAGAGGAAAAGAGACAGAGGAAGAGAAGAAGAGAGAAAGAGAGAAAACATTCGGAGTGAATGAGGTAGAAGGTTGCGAGGTGGGTTAGGAGAATCGTGGAGTTGAAAAGGAGAATTTGTTTAGCGTAATTTCGTCTGTTTCGAAGTTTCGGAAATTACACGACACTTCCATCCGTGTGTTTGTGTTGAAGTGCAGTCACGAACGTACGTTCCATCGCTCGTATAAGGCCAACAGGAATGTAACGCGTCGAGGTACGAGCCTCACGGCTCAATGCCGACGAATTCCGCATATATTCAGAATGCGTTGTAGCACCGGTTCCCGACGTCGACGCGTCCGACTCCCGTTTACCATTATTACATTATACATAACGTTTGCTAAATTCGCCGCTTTGTGCGCGACAAGTGGATGTTCGCAATATCAACGTCTACAGAATCGTTCACAAAAACTCACATAATATTCTCTCGGTTACTCAGTGGGTTTTTTGCACTTCGGTTCTTTCATCGTTTGCCAACTAAATTTCGGAGTTGGAAATTAACTGTATCCTGCTGTGTTCGTCAATCATTATAATTTTTCAACATGAATTTGATCTTACCGAGAATTTACACGATCGTAGCGATAAAACAAGATTTTTCTATTCTTCTTTCTCTCTCCCATCGTTTCCTTTGAAATAAATTATCTTTGACGAAGCATTAGAACGATCCACTAAATACCGGCGTTGAAACGCGTGAAAATAGGACGTTGTTATAATTTTCAGTGATAACAGCTGCAAGAAGAAAAACAGATGAAGTACTGTAGTGCGTGTTAATTTAGAAACAGCCTGTACTCGGTACTTTACTACGCTGCAGTACCCGCATTTACTGTACTCCGTCTAGTTATTCACCCGACGATGAAGCAGTAGCGAGTACGAAGGGTGAGGGTGGGGGTTTATTGCGAAGTGCGCCCCTCTGGGAAAGCTCGCACAAAGCTTGACGAAAGTGTGGCTTCAGCCAAAACGTGTACTACGACGAATCTGCGAAACTTTGATCCTTCACCGCATAGAACGAAGAATCCTTCAACGGAATCCCCCGCGTCATCGCTCTTCTCGTCCTTATTTACGGAACGAGGAGCAACAGCAGCAGCAACTTGGCCCTTCGAACGTTTCGTTCAGACGAAACGTCGCGAGATAGTCTCGACAAAATGCTCGGTGATATCAATTCCTTCCGTGTCACCGAATCTTCCTGACCCATTAATCTCGCCAGCGCCCATCTTGTTTTCACGTATTTTCCGCTGGAGCAGGACTTTCACGCATTTTCTTTTACTATTTCGCGAACGACTTGGAAATTCTGGAAACTTGAACTTGGAAAATTTCTCCCTTAGCATTTGAAATAGTTCACGAAGGTACACCACTATGAGGAATGGTTTTTTTTTATCGGTTCCGGCTTACTCGTGGAAGTAGCTTCGTGCACTGCCGCAAATTGTGAGAAAACAATTTGCAAGTTTCAACTCGCAGCTTGTTCGAGATGTAATGTTTGGAATTCATTTATATGGTCGAAGCGGACGGGAGCTAGAGCGAAACGTACAATTTCCGAAAATTCAAAGTTTTGGGTATTTTAACTTCTTGATAGATTCGCCCTAAATTTCAGTATCAAACATTTGTCAGCGTAACTTTGTTCGTAATGAAATATTAAGACCAATACTTCGAAAATGACGGAAGTTAGAGTGACAATCATTTTTGGGGTTTGAAAGCGATGTGGCTGTATCAATTCTCATGAGAATAATCGATAATAGTCGGATTATGAAGCTTTACATGTGTCCAGAGTTAAGGTGTTGTACCTCGAACCGTTCTCAAGCTACAGGAGTTTGCAACTTCACGAATTATCACATCCATGCACACTAAGGTATTCCGCAAAAAAAAAATTCGATTTTCGTGGCCGTCGGCTATTCTAAAGTATCTATGGAATCGTGTAAAAAGATGAGCCCGATCGCAGAATTTTTAGGGTTGGCGCCGATTTATCAAAGCCGTCGAATGTGACAACTTTGAGAAATCGTCAAATCAAAAGCCGACTGTCGTGAAAATCCGATTCTTGTTGCGAAACGCCCAAACAAAACGCACACACGTCAAAAAATGTTAATGTCTACTTGAATTATCGCAAATAATAGTCGCAAAATGAGAAAATGCGTGGTTGCTGATTATTCTTTTCGGAAAGTGTGAGAGATAAGCGTAAGGATCGTTAATAATGTCAATGTTCGGAGGTTCGTCAGGGGTTGCCGGTAAAGGGTTGGGGGGTTGCGAAGGAGGACTAATTTATCTGAGCTGTTAGACTCAAGACGCTCCAAGACAAATATTGACGTTGGAGTCGTTATCGACCATGGGTAACGATGTCAACCATCATTCCCCTGAACCCTCAATTAAGGGGCGACCGTCGAAACGCTGGGAACGTTGAACTTGATGGGCTACAAAGTTTGAGCTTTATTTCTTTGAAAACAAAAATAGACATAAAATAATAATTGAGACTGAACCTATCTTCGTGTTGCTGCGATAGAGTCATGTTTTCAGACGCAGCTCGGAACCTTGATATATCATTGGTCGAGAGAAATGGAAGTTTGCCAATATACCTATTAAGAGGATACTTTAGGCAACCCGATCACGTGTAACTTACCATATCTACCAAGTTTCAAGATTAGTTTTCACAGCCTTGAACTACGCTCGGGGAAATGTTGCATCCTTCGGGGAATTGGTTTTCAACGCATCAGCATGGAATATGAATCAGCATTGCCGCGAAAAGTCGAGTCGATGAGTTGTTTTTCATATTTTTTTTCTCGGAAATAAATCAAAGTTTCATTTTGTAAGAGGAGAAAAATTGTTATAGTAATCGACCATCAGCATCAGCATTGCGGCGAAAAGTCGAGTGGATGAATTGTTTTTCATATTTTCTTTCTCGGAAATAAATCAAAGCTTCATCTTGTAAGAGGAGAAGAATTGTTATAGTAATCGACCATATTTCGCGGAATTCCACTATAACGATCGAGTGTATGGCACCAGGCTTTTGTATTCGAAGCTAATGCCGTAAGCCGATTTCACGAAACTTCCGCCATTTTGCGAATTTGTGATTACGCGAGAGCTACTAAATATCATTGTTTTGTCTTACCTGCGATTCTCGGAACGAAAGACGTCGATAACAATAGTCCATTCATTCAAAAAACCCAACAAAGCTCACACAAGCCGTTTAAAATACATTAACGGGTGAATGACGGTATTTTTTCGCGACTATGGCTCTCAATGGGTTCGAAGAATCGAAAAAACTTTGAACAACATAAAAATTCAAACTCCGCGCAACAATGTTTATTTTTCCAACATTCCACCGTCAATTTTTCATAACAGAATTGAATGCAGCTACGTGAGTAAAATTCATCCATGCCCAGACCCATTTGTCATGATTTCCTGGCACCGGTACGACGATATACGGTGCCATCCTTATTCTCCGGCTCTTGTTCCTTGACAACGAGGACGCCAACGACGAAGGAATGAAAGAACAACGATTTTCCGAAGCAAAGTTGAAGTCTCGAGACCTCTCGAGGCTCTCGAAAGAGGAAAAAAGAGATGGTGAATGGCGCATAAGAAAGGGTAGGGGGTTGTTCTGACAGCGGGTTGAAAGGGGGTGAGAGTATCGCGGCCAGCAAACGAAAAGCTGCTGCTGCTGCTGCTTCACCAGCAGCCAGACAGACTGCAATACGCGAGGTGAATTATAAAGTTCGCGGTCGCCCATACATACCCACGGACAAAAGGAAACCTTTGCCGCGCAGGCTAAATCCCGTCGGATTTTCCAACATCCACGATGACTCTCGGCTCGCTATGCCACGCTGCGACCGTTTCCATCGTCTCCACGTCGTCTATTCGCCACGATTCTCGATTCGTTCTACTACCGGAAAAACTCGCCGCCATTCTCCTCCCCCGAGGGATGACCCCGAGGAAGTGACTCACCCATCCGCTTCTTTCTCCTTTTCTCGCACAACCACACATCGGACACCAAAACCGACGAAACATGCAGCCGAAATATTCTTAATAATTCGAGCAACCCCAACGTCGTTCTTTTCATTCGCCGGAGGGCGTAGAAACATCCTCCAGGCTGTTATTCTTCAATCAACCCCTATCCCCGAGGCCAATTCGATCAAACTTTTACGTCCCAACGCAATAATCCATGTAGACCAGCATTTTTGTTTACGATCGCAATTTTTGCAGCAATGAAAAAAGAGGTTATTTCGTTTTTTGAAATACCGAGAAAACACACTCGAGATTTTATTTTGTACGGTAATTCACGCAATAAGCGTTACCGTGTAGACTCAAGGGATGCGGATGTGTGCAATGTTCTCGTCGGGTCGGCATTCACGGAACGTGAAATGAAAAGGAAAATGGGACAAGAGTAAGTTTTCGAGAGCCTCACTCGGCTGTTACGAGAGAAAGAGCGAGATATAGATAGGCGGACCGTGAGATATCCTGGATGGCGAGCCCCGCGAGAATCGCTCCACGTTTCAGTAGTCGCACTCGGCGTCCGGTCGGACCAGCGAGTGGCCGAGTAGAGACGGAATAAAAGCGTCAGATCCGAGTCACCCTGACGCCTCTCATACTGCGCTACATGTACGGAAAAATTAGAGGCTAGAAAAAAGTGGAACAATTACGGTAACCCAGTAATAACCGTTATTACTTTGTTATTAACGATCCGGAGGTTCTTTGGATTATCGCTGACACCGGTTGCTGCGGTTTTTTCACTTTCGTTCATTATTTTCGTGAATATGGGTTCGCTAAAAACTATTCTATCAAATTTTTAGGTTACCTTGGATTCGAAAATCCAGCGAAATACTATCTTCAGTACGGTCGTATCGTAATTATGCCGTCATTAATAATTTGGTGAAAAAATCGGTCACTAAAGTAAGAGTCGAACCAGAATTCTAATCGTTTTAGAAAAAACGAGGTCGCTATAAATATATTATCAATATTCATAGGTTGAATTCAGTTAAAAAATGCAATAAAAAATAATTCTTAGTACAATTTTTTTATAATTATACCGCCATTAACAATAATCTATCGCAAAAGCCAGAAACGGAAGTAAAATTTTAAAAAAATCGTTAATTTATTAAAAGCCCCTTTGACTCTCACATTGAGACGGGATATCATCCGCAGCTTCCAACATCATCCGTCCTGTAACACAACCGCGTACAGTATGCTCTTGCATGGAAACCACAGACCCGTACGGCATTAGCGATAACTTCGAAACACGTCGCTTCCCCATAGTCTCGCAGTAATGGCGGCATCGCAGCTCAGTCAAGAACCTAACGCCGGAAGCAGGTTTAACGGGAACACGGGAAAAGCTCATAACCGGGAGTGTAGCTACTCCTCGAGAGCCACGGGGCTGCGAACTACGCTGTCCCCGTATGTCTTTTAGTGTCTCATCCACCCGGAAAGTACGAAGACGACGTCGTCTTAATGACTTTAGGCCATACGTTTCAGACATTTCAAAGTCATTTCTATCATCTTTGCTACAAAATATACAAACATCCGTGTCTCAAACGTCTGCCTTCACTGTGCGCGCTTGTTACAGTCGCGAACACGGTGTAATTTCCGGCTGTCTGAAAGCAGCTGGAACGAGTACACATTCGAGGGTGGGTTAGTGTCGACACTGCCAATGCAAAGACGCAAATACTGCGAGGGGTTGAGACCGGAGGCCAGGGAACGAGAAGACCGAAAGACCGGGAAAGAATTTGAAAAAATGAAAAATGAACAGACAAGCCGGAAGGCAGCGGTTGGCCAGTTTCACCAGAGACTTTGGACCATTCCGGAGGTCTGACATAAATCCTGAGGGTGAGACGAGGTGAGCAAACGAGCAGGTGCAGGAAGGCGGATGAATGTTCACAAATACACGTTTCACGGTGAACAAACACGAACGGTGTTTGCCACACGATGTACAAGGTTCAGAAACACGTAGTACCGTTGCGTTGGTGTATGGAGTTAGCATTGTCCGTGGCTAAGAAACTCTCGGACAGGTAAGTGCGCCGACGACAACGCCTGGGCGTACGTCTCCATTCTGTTTCTGGTTATATTGTCTTTGTTCGCTCGACGGAGCGAGCGCGGTTCACGTGCCTGTGCTAACTCCACCGAGAATTCTGGGAAAACCTTTCAACTTCTCACCTACAACGAGCTAATATAATTATATCAACGTGTCCCAGTTTCGCAGATCCCCCCGAGAATCCGGGATGATTTTTCATTTAAAACATTTAACTCCGTTAATTGTATTCGCGAGTGTCATACATTATCGTCGTAATTCATTGTCCAGGCAAGCGGCATCGAAGAAGATATTTGTTAACACTTCGTATTGGAAAAAAAAGGGTCGTTCAACGATTAGAAGAATAATTTTGCACCTTTTGCAATGTCTATAGTTTTGATCCTATCTGCAATGTTATTGTTTCGAAGTTAGTTTCTAACTCCAATTAGCTCCATTCCCTTGAACTTGCTATAATTGCGTCATGATAAACCATACATTTCCGCTGACACAAGCTCAAGTAGAATTTCTTTTTTTCTAATTCCTACTTAAGTCTCCGATTAGAGAAACTCGTGCTTCTCTGAACGATATAACAGATGTACATGTGATATATCGATGGACCAAAAGCTCCATTGTCGTGGATCTCCCTATTGTTTCGAGTGGCCCGAGGCGTTCAAAGTTCACCGTTGTTGCGAACCAGAAACGTAACAATGTAGAAGGTGTGTACGTATACTCGGGATACTCGCGTTAACCCCAGCAGAACGGTCCTGCCGTCCTGCACGACGGCTTTCTCGGGTTACCAACTGCCTCGGATACGTGCCAACGCGTATCTTGTAACTCGACGATAATTAAATCTTGATCCAACAAGTTTCGATCAAATTAATTCGAGCGACGTTGAGACGATATTCGGTATCACGGTAATGGTCACTCTGTACTCACAAACTTTTCAAAAAAGCTCGTCCGTTCAACTGTTCCTCATGAAACCAATGAACAAAGAGAAAACCCTGTAAATACGATCGAGGGGCAAAGAAAAGAATTCTAAAATACAGACTACAGTGCACTGGACCATCCTTTGATAATAACACAGCCAGGGGCTATGCGATAAGACACTTGTGACAAATGAGTCCGGGTGGCGGGCGGGACTTTGGAACGTAATGGGTACACTTCGAATTACAAAGCCACGGAGGCAAAGAAACAAGACTACTTCCGAGCACGCTTTTGAGAAAGAATGAGGAAAACAGAAAGAGAAGGAGAGAAGAAGAAAGAGGGAGAAAGAAATATAAAAGCCACGTAGAAGCCGGTATGGAAGTGGTAATGGAACCGGAGAGGAAAGAAGGAATAAAAGAAGTGGAAAAAAAATAAATTTAAAAAACCGAAGAAGCAACGAAAAAGACTCGGTTGGGAAACGTCCGAGTAAATGCAGCGGGTTTGAGATGGACGTTGTTTCGGGTAATCCGTTAAGTTGCGAGAGGAGGTTAAAATAGTGGCGAGCGGAGAAGAGAGTGAAGCACGGAAGGAGAACTGATGCGGCAGGGACAAAGGAACACCGCGGGTAAAGAAGCGACATCTTGTGTGTGAGACTAGAACTCGTTCGGCCATGTTTTTTTTTTTTTTTTCGTTCCGCGAATAGCTAACCCCAGGTACATCTATGTTTGAGTCGGCGAAGATTGAGTACCCGGGGCACGTTGGTTGAATGGAAGAAAGTAGTGGAATGACAAAGATGGGAATGGAAAAGTGTTAGTGAATGAAAAAGAGGTTAGCGGTTGAATCTCCCGGTTGTGGGATATCTCGGTGGAAAACGTTTCGTGGATGTAGGAAGCGAAAAAGGTATATACGTGTTCGATTCTACTGATTCGAGAAAGGCGTAGTTGCGTGACGCTCGGTAGTTTCCGAGAACCGTGGAGATGGATTCCGTTCCTCGCGCTTGGTAGCGTGGCTGGCTCCATTATTGTCGGAAATTCTTACTACCCTCTTCGAATTCCAACCCTCTTCGCCTTCCCTTCGAAACTCTTGCTACGTTCTTCGTTCTCACTTTGATACACTTCTCGCGAATTCGCACTATTCCCTCCCGAACGACGATTGATTCCCCGAAAGTTCGCTCGAACCGCTATCGGAATATAATTACTCCAACTTGGCACAAATCCCGGGTGAAGATTCGATTGAAATTATAAATACGGTAAGTCGAGAAATCGTACGAACGGTAATTTCGTTTATCGTTAAATCTATCAGAGTCGTTGTCGTTTACGAAAAATTCTTATCGCGACGAAACTCCAGACTGACTGTGTTGTCACTTGCGATTCAACGAATAAAGTTTATATCGTAGATTTAGAACGCTTTAACAAGCTACAAGACCGATACCTTCTGAAAGTCCCGAATCAGGACGAAGTTCAAGCCTGAAAATTCCTCGAGCGAGCTACTGGAATTACCATTATCGCGATATATCGCCAAACCATCTTGAACGTATTTGTCTTCCGCAGGACACAGATTGAAATCGATCTGTCTATCCGTAAACCGTGGGGTGAGGGCGTGGAAATGGCCGTCGACGAAAGGGCCTTCTCGGTCGTGAAAGCCGCAATCACGCGAACCCCAACAGCCACCAGCCGCAGGCGTCGAATACCGCGGAGTGCGAACCGAAACGGTTTGTGCGATATGCGATCCACGGAGAATAGGAGTATAATGTATACGCACGCGGGTTTGGCATAGCTCCTTGCAGTCCACGGTATGTGATAATTATCGAACGCCCGGGATATTCCGGGCGTATACATAAGCCGCCACGGCCGTTGTGTTTTCTGACACTGGATCCTCATTGTGGCGCACCAGCATTACGGCGGCCGCGCATTGAACGCGATGCACGAGAGCACGCTCGGTTCTGTTTCTGACCCATCGTTAACCCGCGCGCAAAAGCTTTGTGAGTTCGGAGTGTGAAGATACAGGAGATACGTAGCAAATACAAATTACATTTTCGTCTAATGAACGTCCTGTCGAGATCCCGCTGGGTCGTCTCAACCGTTTCAATATGGTGCCGGCAACAGCGATACAGCTACATCGAGGCATGAACTCGTGTTGTTGGCGTCGGAAGCTGCGGGAAGCAAACGAGATGCCTCGATGCTCCGATCCGAACGGACAATGCGAAAGCTGATGCATACACCCACACGCAGTTTTCAGCTTACAGCTTTTGATGGATTTGTCGAGTCCTGTACGAACCCATGACATGTGAATTTACTTTGAGATGATGTGCTCGGCTGGTAATGAAAACTGGAAAGGATTCTTCTGAACTGAAATTAATTTTGAGAATAAAAGATGAGAACTGTTAACTGCATTTTGAAACTTTACATTCAATAGTTCTCGTTTTTTCATCGAATGATCTACGCTGGTGAAGAACAACACGTTGGAAAGATTCGGTGCATCTCTCTCGGAATTTTACTAATCTGGGAGATATGGATGACACAAAAGCACATCATCTTAACGTGATCTGGGCAAAAATCCCAGTTGCGTAGGTAACATATGTAGAACATAGCCGAGAGAGTTGAATTCTCAATAGCGACTATCACAGTCCGGAGGAACGATCGTTCACTATTATTTGCAACGTACGGTGCGAAGGATCGCTGAACTGCAAGATTAACTGCCCACCGAGATATAACATGGACGCATCGAACCGGTTGTACGATCGTGATGATGTGGCTTTGACGTTAGTGGACTCGTGCCTAGACATATGATCACGTTTCTACTCTGCGTAATGGCTGAGAACTCGAGTACCGGTCGTACTGAAACTGCTCGCTCGATACGCGGTTAATAATCCATACTCAACGTTCCGTCCATAATTCACGGTAAATTGATACGTCGATTGTTCTCTTGAGCTAACGGCACGTGCGGGTCATCGATGTGTCTTCGTCGGTTACCATCCAGACGATATTTATAATCAATCCGTTTCAACAGTGGAACATTCCGAACTAGTCAGACCTACACGCGATGACTACAGCGACTGGTAGGAAGATGAATCTTTAATCGTATCTCAAATGGATCGAGTTATTATCTCGTCTGCGACATTGAAAATCAGTAACCAACCCCTATTTTGAGCAGTTTCACTCCGAGACGTTCGTGTCTCGGGATTTATCGAAGCTATTAAAATGTAAGGTTGCGAGGTTTATTTCTCGATATTTAATTAAGACTTCGGATTGTTTGCGGACAAGTTGTATTGTAGAAAAATATTTTATTTTCGTGGCAAATTCTTGTAAAAACGCATATTCCGTGCAAAAAAAAGCTGGATACGACGTCACGAGATATTATGGAGGCATCGATGAAGAGAAAAGTAAATTGAAGTAGAAGAAACAAAGATTTTTGCGACGCCATCCCCCCCCCCCGGGCTCGACGCATCGAATGGGCAAGGGGAAAGCGAAGGTACTTCTTTCGCCTCATTTGCGGCGGTTCTACGCTCAACTTCTGCTGCCCTCGCTTACTTTCGCGTTGTACTACAGTATATATGTACTTAGTCACTTTTCGTCCTTCCGCTAACGATAATCTCCTGGCCAAAAGCCAGACTTCTCGGAACGCGCGGTAGAGGAAGTTAGGATTGGGAGGGGTGGGAAGGAGAGTAGGTGACAGATTATATTTTCGGCATTTCCTTGCGAATTGGGTCTCGTTGGGATTTACTTTTGCAAGTTCGCCAGGACATATAATGGCCACAGGCTAGAGCTTCGCACGCGACGTTACGCTTCGATCGAACTTTCTCTACATTCGACTCTGATCCTCTGGACATTTGGGGATTACGGCGATTTCCAATACATCGTTTGCCCAATTGCATTACTCCCCGGAGATAAGTGAATTTTTAACCAATGAAAATAATTTTGTCATCAATTAAAAACGAAAAATCTCTATGATCGCTTGCACGAAGACATCACACGAACGATTGAAAATCGTGAACCAGTTTCCATATAATCTTGGATTAATCAACCTGCAAAGAAATAAATTTATGAAAGCTGTGCCAATACTATTCAGTGCCTGCTGTACAAACGTATAAGGAAATAATGGACGAGTGAAAGCTTCTTTGGTTAATCGACCCATCTTCAGAGTCCAGAAAGCCTGAAAAGACTTTTTTAATTCGATGAGTACATATAATTCTCTTGGGTGGTAGGCGGGGTTCGGAGGCAGGAGGGGCGGGGGGGGGGGGGGGGGGGGGGGGTGATTCCCCGAGCGAACTCCATCCACAAAGTAGGTACGTGTACAGTTTATACACTGCCCGGACGACGAGTTATAGGTTGAGGTACTTACCTACCCTTTAATTAAATGAATTTTTTTCCGGGTGCCTGGAAAAGCAAGCACGTCGTCGTCCCCGGCACTGTCGTAAAGTATTCCCCTTCCCCACTCACTCTTGCACTCGGGAATACAAAATTGATGACGTCGAAACGGCAGCAATCATTTCTGGTTCATTGGCGACAGCAGTCCAGGTCGAAGTAATGGAAATCGTTCAGAATTGTTCACCCTTATTGTATTATCTATGAAGAATCAGAGGCAATATTAGAGAGATAAAAAAATTACCGAAGGAAATCAATTTTGGTGCTTCAATCGATATCCAGAACGTATCAAGCAATCCGTAAGCTCTCGTTGCATATTTTTCGATGTATCACAAAAGAATTAACGAAGAAAAAGCTTAGAGAAGAATATTTACTTGCATTGACGATAAATGTATTTTCAATTCGTCATCGTCATTATTTTTTCATTTTAATTCCATTTATTTCATAATTCAAAATTTATCGATGTCCAAGTCTACGCGGAAAAATATATTAGAAAATTCTAATTTTCCTCAACCACCTTATCCTTCATGGAAAATTATAAATTATCATTATTATTTATCTTTTTTCTCCGGTGGATGAAAGCGGCGAGCGATGTAAAATCCGAAGAAGTAGCTTCGTCCCAGCTGGTGCATCTCTTTCACTTGCATCCTCGCGTAAGCATCACTCTCGTTCTCCGCGGCATCGGGCGCGCACACTGCCTATGGGGCTTCCGGCGGGGCCGTTAATCTTCGGGCAATCTTAATCTCGGGTTAAATGCAAAACCGATATTATGCAAACGAGCGACGGTAAATCCGGCGACTGCTGCTGGATCCGGATGGCGTGAGGGGGCGGGTGGGGAGGGGGAGAGGATGAAGGTTCGGCGGTGGATGACGGAGGGGTGAGGCCGGATCTCGCTTCCTACGTAGTATATACAGTTGCGTGGGCAGGAAGCTCAGCGAGAGTATCAGCCTGAAAGAGGATGAGGAGTCACTGCAGTGTGGCTGATGCTCGACATATCAGAGAAGATCCGAGTGTATCGATAGGTGGTTCGAAGCCTGGGTGGCTTCATTGTCGTTAATTGTTATGAAGCCAGGAGAGGGTGGAAGACCTGAGCTATAGGGGTGCCGCGTAATCCCGGACGGAAGCTCACATACGTTGGATCCGCGGTGATGTTGGTGAGCTTATCCCTGACTTAACCGACAAATTGTGAGGTTCCTCATAAACGAAATTGACGTCACATCTATTTGCGAAAGATATCTTCAAATTACTGATATTCCAATTTTTTCGGTAAATTTATGTTCTGCATGAGTGAGACGATTGAGGTACGCGATATTGATTTGCGATGCGAATCGAATATATCATTTGATTTAACATTCGTTGTACCTCCCGTAGAAGAAAATGACAATTGAAATTGTGCAGGTTCTAAAAAAATAAGGTCCGCTAAAGTACGCTCTGAGGAAGAGAAAGTTATTGATGGAATCTGGGTTATAAAAAGGTAACGTCTTTTAACCCTAAATCTTCTGAGAATGGTAAGAGTATTTATCAAACTTTTTATTGGTTAACAAGTTTTTCACCATTTCACTTGGACAACATTCTCGAAAACGATGTCGTGCGACTTTCCGCCATTCTTAGGTCTTCCAGTACCTCGGTTCTTTCCTTAAGTTCTGCCGTCAATTCTGGTATAAGTATTGGTACATTGAACTATCGAACTGACTACAAAATAGCCAAAAACGAAGATGTGGGAATATCATAGTTTAGCGTTGGATCCATGAATCGTTTTCATCCTAGTGACCCTAAAGGAGTTTCACTCCAGAACGTCGACCTTGAGCGTTTTCAAATTTACTTCATTTATTCGCCCAGCACATATGCAGGACTTGTGTATCATTTCACAATAGAAATGGCATAGCGGATATTGAAAAAATAGACGTATACGCGGTAAAACTTTTGATTCAGTTCATGATATAGGCTGAGCCGGGGAGTAGGACGAATTGCACAGCTCCGCTACCCGGTGGCCAATTAGCTCGGTTCAGGCTTACCCCGCGGTAACAGTAGTAGTAGCGCGTACGAGGGATCAAGTGGAGAAGGAAGAGAGGAAGAGGGAGGAAGAGAAAGAGAGCGATGGAGGGAAACCGGGAAATAGGCAGACAGAGAGAGAGAAGCGAGAGTGCGAGCGAGAGAGCGAGAAAGAGAGGGAGTGAGAGGGAGAGAGAGAGAGAGACTGCGAGACGGATAACGCGATGACCGGATAGCTAGCGTCGAGATAACGGGGCATGGCGGGTTCAGGGCCGCCAATGGGTGGATCGTAGGCAGAAGCGTCTACAAATTTATAGTCGTTTTCCTCCACAGAGCGCGGATACACTCACGGACTATTCGTTGCGAGAGTTGCTGGATACAGGACAAACGTTAGTGGTATGGAGGGTGTGATGGGTGAGGGGGGAAGCAGCACTAGAGTAAACGAGAAAGAGCCAGTCCAGCTCATACTTCCGGTCGCAATCCTTCACCCTCAGAACAGCGTGCAACGCGCTAGCGTGAGCTTGCAACTGCTTCCCCATTATTTCGAATACTCTCGTCCATGTGTGTATGTCCGTGTGTGTGTGTGTATGTGTGCACTGTATAGATATAACTCGTGTTGCTCGAGAACACGAAGAAAAGTGAGGATGGTAGAAAAGAAGCGAGGGAACCCACATTGTTATCTCGAAATTTAACCGCTTCTTCCTTCACATTACTTTTATCACTATCTGTTTGCTGGCTACACGTTATAATTATAAAATACACGGTGTAACACGGTGTATACCGTAGCGGTTGCCACGCAATTTGGGATTTCACCCCAGTCTTTGGAAAAACGAGGAGCATATCATTACGACCTCACGGATTTTTATTTTGGCATTATATCGTTGGCCAAGCAGATGGAGTTTTACTCTTTTAATTCCTTATTTTCGACTGTTTTCCAATGGAAATTATGTTAGTTGCAAAATTGGAACTTTGAATGACAATAGAAATTATATCTTAATTGTAAAGATGAAAGAGAAGTAATTGTTAATTATCGTTTGTAAATGAAATAATTATTACGCACTCGAATGCGAGGCGAATAAATGAAATCCACGGCATCAATGAAAACCAGAATTGAATTCACAGGCCAATCGATGAAGGATATTCTGCGAAAGAGCATTCTACGGACTGAAAAGAACGTCAACATGTGGATACAGAGAACCTGTTCTGCCGACAAGCATCCCGAATACAAACTTGGACATATATAAAATGGCGTAGTTAATTATCAAGTTGAGACAGGTAAAGTCCGATGATCAATGAGAGTTTTCCAGAAGTTGGATAATGAATTTCCCGCATTTCACTTTCGCAATGGCAGACAGCAAGAAAAAAAACGGAAAAAGATACACGTCCCGGGGACGCTCGTCAATTACATCCATGTCCATTTTCTCGGCCAGTAGATGCGCTTTTTTTTTTAATCTGACTTTTTCCATGCACAAATACTTCCGTGAAGTTTCGATATCGAAACGTGTACAAACCATAGCACATCGATCAGTTATTCAGCAGAAATAAACTAGCCAGACCTCGCGCCCTCATATTCTCGGGGCCGGTGTGCCATGCGCGAAAAAAATACAGTCGACCGGCCACCTAGCAGTACGTTGGTAAACCACAATCTCCGAAGTCTCAGCTCACCCATCGACTATGAAATAACTCGTGCTGTTGCTGATTTAATCACCCTCATTTCTCAACTCGGAATATCATCCATTCAGAGCTCTAATTTTATTCAAAAACCCGAAACCATCCCTCCGCAAATACTTTCCCCACTCGACGACATGTCCGCGACTGCAAACACACGTTGTACAAACTTTCCCATCGTTTATCGTGTCTGTATAATACTCGGGAAAATAAATTTAGACTCGTTTTATCGTGATATTCGCAACCCTTTACCCATCCCCGTCCCTCGTTCGCCATTTTTCCCGCTCCCTGGCTACCGAAGAATGATTAATGTCTCGGTGCCGCTTCCCGAAGTGAAATTCTGCGGTTATCTTTCAAACTTCTCTCGACCACACGTACATACACATTATACAGTCAGAAATACAGCAAAACGTGAGCGAAAACTCGAAAGCGCTAAGCAGGACAGCCCCTTCTCGCCCTTCTTTCCCACCCCCGCGACCACAGACCTCTCCGACGTTGGCGCATTCGGCTTTTGCACGGTTTTCCGTGTGCTTGCCGGTTCCGACGTAAGAGGGCGCGCGAGCACGCGCACGCTGTTCTCGAATAACTTAGCATCCTTCTTTCTGCCGCCGACTGCTGATACAAACATTGCATTATTCATGCCAGTCTCGCTTAGCTCCGTCGGAGCTCATACCTTCCCCCTCGGGCTAAGTCTCTCGTCCACAACGCATTCCTCGCCGCAGAACGCGGGTGCATAATTAACGCGGATAATTCACCTGAGTCCGCGGCCACTGTTGGGCAACGGCAAAACTCCACGGCTGACGAATTTAATCCAGCCGGATTGCGAATGCTACTCCCTAAAATGAAACACACACCGCGCCACAAAATTCTGGCTGCGAAGAGATAGACCTCGCTTTCCAGGCCCCTCTCGCCCCACTGCACCCTTGGATGCACTCAGCAGTTTAGCGGGAATTATGAACGCAACGTCTGACGGTCGAAAAGCGTGCATTGTCGGGGTGGAAGTTGCAGACTCGGTGAAAAAAATGCTTGGGTTTTGCGAATAACCAGAGGCTCAGAGCGAGTCTATGGGCATACGTTTGGAGAGCTATGATGTTTTATGCATCGAGCTTTCGACGTGGGATGCGATGTGTTTCGAGGGGATTCGGTTGGATAGTACTGAATCTCTATGGAATTTTCGAGGAGGTCTTATCCTGTTTTGTTTACAATTTCCGGAACCAGTCTACATGTACCGTCACGGGTGTCAGATTGGTGTAAAGTTGAAAAGCAATGTACTGCATTTTTTTATTTGAAAGCTTGTCGCTGTATTCTTTGTCGCGACGAAGAGAATTTTCGTGTCTTAAAAAATCATTTTTATTAACACGAAAAGCTTGCTGGAAAACGGGCGAAATGCGACAATTTCGTTTCAAACTGGCGCTATTTTGTTTATAAAAAAGGTTCCGCAGCGGGGTAGCGACACTATCACTGATTATTAATGGCAGCTTCTCTTGGGCCCGGTATTGCTGCGGTGAGTTAGCATGCACGCTGCAAACGTAATTTTTTTCGAAGCCCCATATTTTTCTGAAGAATGTATCGTATAGAAATTGAAAATTTTCGAAATAAGGAATTCAATTCTAATCCTGCAAGGATAGTTCCATCAATAGCGAAAGACTCTAAATTGATTTTTCATCGAATTCTCGAGGAAAAAGTAGTTTTGAAAACCGGCGGACTTGTTTAACCGTCACACTAGTATGGCCCTTTAACGAACGATCTTCATCAGAGAAAATCGAATTATCATCCACAATTAATTACTTTGCACATCTAGGTAAGAAATATCTTGCGTCAAAATAGTAATTTTTGTCGCAACTGAAATATTCATGCACAAAAATGTATTTCCATTGAGACGAAACAAATTCCGGCTGCAAAACGTGATAACAAAAGTTTCTTCACAATCATTGTAATCCGCCCCGATCCTTCTCAATAAAAACGATAAATTCGGTTTAACCAAATGCTACACGCGTTTTTATTTTTGCCCTAAATTCTCAAACTGTTCACGATAATTGAGTGATCCAGGCGTTCGCCGGGGGAAGTCGTAACGTTCGCGGTGAGGCCGGACGCGACACGCCTGGAAAATGGAAAATCTCGCTCGGTGAAGATAGCCGGTATCCACCCCAAGGCCCTCGGAGAAACGGGGGATGAATCACCGTAGTACCGGCATAAATTGCAGCTTAGGCGAGACCCGAGAAAGGTTCCCAACGCTCTTGGCTCGCTCGCTAGTTGGTTGGTTGGTTGGTTGGTTGGTTGGTTGGTCGGTTGGGCTCGTCGGATGACGCGAGGGTGCAGAGTACTAATTTCTATACGATGAACCTTGTCTCCCACCACTCCATCGCTTTTACGTGCCATGCTCGCCTGATATCTCGGCCCTATAGGTTTGTACAGCCCGGTGGTTAGACTCGATAAAACCTTTCGACCATGGTTTGTACCACTTCTTCCACCACTGCAGTCCGAAAATCGCTTGGGCATGAATCAACCCGCCTCTAGAAAAAGAAAACAAAACGTTATTATTTTTGCTATGTTCTTTCTAATTTATTTTTTCCTCGTACGATAATATTTTTTCTCGCCGAGAGGTACATAGAGCTGCTCCGTTATTATCTTCGGAACCTTCTTGAGGTCGACGACGCCGATGTCTCTTGGAACAACATTCCATCGTATTTTTCATTCCATTTTATTAGAGAGAGAAAAAAAACATCTTTTATTTCCAAATATTATCATTATTGATTGACCGTAATAGCGAAAATGTGAATAATAATTTTGTGTGGGAATAAAATGAATTTTCTGAAAAATTGATGAACTATGTTTACAGTAATCCCCCATTGCTATTTCGGTGCCAAAAGTCATTCGGGAATTATCGATTATTTATTCTACGTTCCAAAAAACCAAAATTTCTGAGCTCCATCAGGTGACATGAAAAATATCGATTGGGATTCAAGAAAAAACAAATTAATATAGAAATAAAGCAGAAAGATTTGAGAGAGCAATAATACTTCGGACCGTTTCTCAATGCAGCTCATCATAAAAGAAAAAAAAATACCGAGTAAGTTTGTAATGAATTAATTAAGCCGAACAATGGATTAATCAAGTCACTAGGTTTCCCGTCAAAACTCCGTTGTCACTCGGGCTTTGCCTTTGTTAGTCGAAAGGAATTTCATCTCGCTTCTTTTGAGGCTTGAATTTCGTTGCGAAATGTGAAAACGTCAACCCGGCTGTTTCGGGCGTTTCCATTGTTATAATAAATTCGCGTATATCCGCGAGAGGGTGAAGACCGCAAAGGAGAGAGAGAGGGAGAGAGGAATGAAGGGAGAGAGACCCTCTGGTCTCATTAGCCGGACGCGTCACGTGAGCTCAATGGCATTTATGTCGCCCGAGCATAAACGTCAGCCGGGCACATGCAACATCACTACATAATATAAAGGCATCCCCGTGTTTGTCTATAATATGTTTGCACGGCTGGGCTGGTGTGTAACTCCGATGCAAGCAAACGAGCGACCGCGAGGCTATCTACGCCCCGCGCCATCCCTTATACGCGGCTCATTCGAATAATCAAGGTTCGCATCGAGCAAATGTAGTTATACATCTCTTCCGAATCTCCAAACTCACATGCCGTCACTTATCTCATCGTAGCCGATCGTGACGAATAATATTATCTAAATTTTCACAGCAACCCAGTTTCACGTTAAATATCGTACGGACAAAGCCCAGCCACGCATATCTGCCTCGTCAGCCGCCATCGAAATCCACATGTCGTACCGCATCGCACGACATCGTATTCCGCATTAAGTCACTGCATAATAATTAGATTAATAAAGTAGTTTTAAAAATACTTTATTGGTGAAAAAATTATTATTATTATCATTCGAACTGAATTATACGTAGGAATTATTATGAAAAGGAATTATCCATTTTTTATTAATTAAATTAACGTTGAAACAAATTTAGAAAAAATTATTATCATCATTTGAAATGAATTTGATAAATAAACTATTGTTTTATTATGCATAGAGCAAATTATCATCAAATAATTTATTTTAAGAAATTTATCAAATCATTTCTCATTGAAATAAAATTTATTTCCTAATTCACTTACATTTAAAAAAAATATATTTCTATGAAACAAGCTGGTTTGCGCGGGGAGTTGGCCGAGAAAAATATTGCATAATGGGAGGTAATGGAGGACGATCTTGAACATGAGAAAAGCTTTTGAGATGCGCGGTGGAAAGCTTCGCCAGCTGACTCGACAGCTCTGTGTGGGGGAGAGGGTGCATGGGAGACTAGGCGTTTACGCTTATCGAGCGGCTCCGAACGCGGAGCCACCCCCGCGCGTATGAACAGCAGAGCCGAAGCTTGCCGGGGACTCACGAGGCCTCGCGAACTCGCACGGCGCTCTGGGTCAGGTCATGCCGGGGTCAGTCAACCGGCCTCAACTCAACCCCCTTGCCCCTCCTCGTTTGTATCGCTGGCACAGCAGCAGCCTTACCTTACACCACGTACATATACGGGTGTGTTTATGTATATATCCATGGACATTCGTATACGTGTGTATCGTACGACACGGACTCACGACCACCTTCACCCCTGCGCCCTGTCTCATCCCCTTTCCGTCACCGTTCGCAACAGCAGCCCCCGTTTTTCCACCTTCGACCCGCCCACGACTCACCCAGAGCCGTCGCCCCTTCGCGTGCTGTTCCGTATCAATTAGCTCGTCTGACGTTTTGATTCTATTCGAACGGAGTGATTATCCAAACTCGTTAATTTTCACCAATATCAACCCGACAACCATTGTTGCGGCATAAGAGTATGTGGTTTTTTTCTTTTCTTATTTGTTACGGAATTAGAATTCTCATAAGCAAGACATTATTGTTCGAAGACTGAAGGAATTTTTTTTCCAATTTGTATAATTATTTTATAGGGTCGTGGAGGGAGGAGTACATGATTTTTTATTTCAACTAGCTTCCTTATTGTCACGAATCCACGGAAGTTCGAAACGATAACGCATAATTGTCGAAATTTTTTCTAGCTTTTTCGTCTGTTGTTTGACTTTGATATATAATTGTAAAAGTTATGACTGGAGTTCGAAAAACTGCAATGTACGTTCTCACCGGTCCGTTATGAAATTATTATTGAACGACGCGAATTTTTTTCCATCATTTTTTCTCATTTGATACGAAATATTTCGTCATGCGCTACGTAATGTCACGATGAAACGCAAGCTACCTGCGTTCGTTGCTGTTTACCGGCTGAAACCATGTGAATTTTGCAGTATACTTTTGTTGAAACTGTGCAGAATTGCAGTTTTCCGGATGTCCCGATAGGGTCGTGTATACACCGGAGTCCCCCGGGTTCTCGTTTTGTCCCCCGGTGTATGCTCTTGGGACCGCAGGGACCTTTTTGTCCTCCATTCTTCTTCATCTTCGTATTCGTCGGTTTCTTTTTCCGAGCGGTGTCTCGATTCCAGCCGCTACCTAAATAACCAATAGTCTCGGTCGATGCGACGACAAACGTGGAAGAGGCGAAAGAGAAAGAAATGCGGTTCGCGTAGTCGCTGGCGAATGGCGGTATCACCTGAATTTCATCAAACCTGGATAACCAAATCGAAATTGCGACTGTCAACGACGCTTCGATTTCAAGACGCTCGTTCACGACGATTGGAAACGTTACGCAATTTCTTTTTTTTTTCGTTACTGATCTATATTGAACCAGTAATGAAAGATGCAGCATAGAAACAGGGCTGTAAAGGAATATTTCCGTTTGCAATGCTAAATGACGACGATGCATAGCACGCAGAATTTGATTTGATTTATTTTTATTTTATTTGTTTCGTGAATGGATCTATGTAGGCTTCGGTGGACAAACGCGGTCGGCCCTTCATGAGATCCTGCAAGCTGGATTTGAGTTTGGCATGTAAGCTTGATCCGTGACAGAAACTTTGGGGTTATCCACCGTGCTTCGTTTGCTAGGATCACGTTTATATCAGGTTTCCATTGGGATCGTAAACAATATGAGAAAAAGTTTTTATCCGCTTATAAACATTATCTAACAAGCCAGGATGAAATTCGAGGATCAGCCAGAAGCAGCAAAAATTTCTCTAATTTTGAAATATTGTAATCAAATTAAATGAATCTAAAAAAAAATTGGACAGTAGAAATCAATACATTTTTATTCGAATTTTTTATGATTTAAGGTTATCCTCACTATCATACGTGAAAAAATAATCGAGCAGCTGTTGTATCTTCGTCGACAAGCCTAAGCCAATTCGAACTATCCTCCCCCCTGTCCTATTTTCCTTTGTGTGGATTATACATGCACGGTGTTATTTAATATTTCACGAGTGAGTCATACCCGTAAAGGAGGTCGCCGTGGTAAGGGTTCAAAGCTGATTAGTCTGTCTGACGATGTTATGCTCGCTGAAAGCGAAAGGAAACATCAAAGACACGTATAAACAGACGTGGCGAAGCCCCCTTCCTGCAACAAAAAGCTCAGCATTGCCTAACAGCGCTGCAGCCGACAATGGCGACGTCAACGTTATCACAAACGCGTGATCATCGTTGCACGTATTGCACGATAATCGTGAAAGAAATAATCTGTCGAAAGTAATACCTCAAAAAAGAAAAATAGATTCTAACCTCCATCTACAATTTTCTATTCTTGATGTGCTTGTTCTCTACATTTTTCCTTAATTGTTTATCATAAACACGTAATAATTGTTCCACGCATTTCATGACAGTCGTGAAAGAAATAATCCATCGAAAATAATAACTCAAAAAAGAAAAACAAAATCTAACCTCCATCTACAATATCCTGATCCTCATATGCTTTTTCTCTCCACTTTTCCTTATTTCTCTTATCACAAATACGTAGTCATTGTAATCCGATTTACCGCGATAATCGTTGAAAAAAAAAATCCACCGAAAATAAATCCCACGAAATAAAATGGGAACCGCCAAATATCGATGATATTATTTTTTCAATGTATTTTATTTCCCACAGTTCCCTCAATTTTTTTCTTGATAGTCTCCGTCGTTTTTTTCGTGCTCCCTCATCACGGCGACAAATTCGTTTGGGCCAGCGGTGGTAGCGTCGTTGGCAAGCATGCGAAACGAGTTTTAGCGAAGCCGAAGCACGGCCCTACGTATTCATGGAAACCGTGAACGTTCGCGTCGGAAGGCCGGGGTTTCGCCTGTTGGACCTCAAGCGGAGAAAAGCACGTGCAATTTGCACGTTGTACATACGCATTCTGCGTATCCGTACCCACTCTGGCCGACCGCATATCTCCAAACCCGTTTCATTTTATACTCCTCCCGACGTTGGGGATAACATTGCTGCCTTTATATATTCCTCTCGTGCTACGTTTTTCCGTGCGTGTGTCTGCATACACTTCATACGTATCTATATTATTATAGATATATGTATATCAACGTTGCCGGAAACCCGGCAAGCTTAATATCGTTCTTACAATTGCCCTGTCGACGTGGTTCGCACAAGCAAACGTGAAAAACTCCGGCAATATAAAGTGGAATAAAAAATGACACGAGAACGAGTTTCTCTCGTCGCACAACCAAGACGAAAGTCCCTCAGCGAATACGCGTATCATATTCGGTTGGTTTTTCATACAGCCCTGAGTTTCTTCGTAACAGCTCGGCGTGTGTATTCCCATCGGAGGCAACGAGTCTCTGCGCGGAGCTGTGTTTGCGAGTGTAAATTTATATATCAGTCTGTTTGATTGCGAACGGCATGGCAACGTGAAACGACGGTGAACACACGAGCGAGTTCGGAAGCAACGAACGCCCCCGTCTCGAACACACTTCATGCCCGGAGGAAAATAGGTTTCGTGATTGAAAATTGTGGTCGAACAGAACCGACGCATCAACGGTGTGGTTAGCCCACACTGTGAATGCATTTTGTATCGAAACGTCGTCGTTTTTTTTTCTGTCGTTGCTATTATTGTTCTTGCTGTTGTTGTTGGTCGTTAAATTTACGTTGACGGGTCGATTGGGACAGTCGATTGCACGAGCAGGGGCAATATCGAAACTGTCTCCCACGCTTTGTTTTTGATGACCGATGACACATGGAATACGAGCGGAGGCCTCGCATGATAGCAACACTACGACCAAAACATCGACGTCTCGTCTACGTTCATCGGGATTCATGTTTAAACGTTACTTGTAATTTTTTTTCATGAATAATCATTTATTGATCGTCCCAGCCTCCCGAAAACGCTCGAGAATTTAGGATTCCTTCACTATCTTTTTTGGAAACGCACAAGTTATAAGTAAATTGGTATCCATGTGCTTAACCGCACGGTAATTGTTGCATCATTCCGAAGGTACGATTAGAAAATTGCACCTTTTAATTTAAGATCGCCCAAATGCCCGATCTGCTCGGAAAAAAATGTAACAAGGAGTTTAAGCGTTAAAATAGTCAGACGATCCTGACCTGCCTCATTACGTTTTGTCCTTCGTTCGCTTCACCCAGCATTAGGGGTTTCTCTGTTTTCTCCTTCAACGCATTCAATTTTAACCCTTAAATGCGCAATATTTTGTTTACAGTTTCTATTTATCAATTACTACTCATAAAAGAGTGTATATTAAGGGAAAAATGATAAAAAAAATAAAAATTAAAATTTTTTTTTTTTTTAATTATGAAAAAATTGTTAAAAATGATTTAAAAACATCGGCGTCGCATTAATGGCGCTTACTGTAAGCAAATACATGTATGCGGTCCGTTGCCTTTTGCCGACAATGGTTAAAAAGCATCCAAATGTAAATATAGAGCCAGAAAATATATGTTGCCAAACGGCAACACGGCGCATTTAAGAGTTAAGTACACATGGAACACGTGAGCAATATTGCCTCATTTTCGGCCTAACGCATCTCTTCGTCCAAGTCTGTGTGTAAGTTTGTGTGTGGGGAGGATGCGCGCGCAGCCACTATGACAAAGTGCCGATCGTAACTCAGCTGGAATTGCATTTCTTCCGTGGAGAAAGAGGTAGCGGCACTAATTCCTCGTGGGCACGAAAACGCCGCGTCGCTCCTGAACCAAGCACCCCTTGCGATCACAGGCTCTCGCCTTCAACGAGGGTGGGGTTTAAGAGTAGGAGGTGACGTCTCGTTGAAAGTATCGTTCGGTCCTTGCTTTTCGCACAACGATAACACAACCACCGCTGCCAACGTTTCTTCCGCCGCGCTTCCGAGAGTCGTACCTCGCCTTAATTACGTCAAAGAACGATTTATATCGTGATCGACACGCTTGGCGATCCCGGACCCCGCACCTCCTCGATCCTCGATGCAGCTTCTATCTTCGATCTTTCGTAACAATGTCTCCTCAGATTTATTTCATATCGCGCGAATTTTCCCAATAAAACGTCGGACCATCGGTCGAGGGAGGTTGTGGCCAGTAATTGATTAACGTTACGGTCCAGACCCGCGACACAATGGACGAAATGAAATTTCAACCTTCAACGAAGCCATTTCATGATTCATCGTCGTGATGAGTTGGACTTGCGATTAATGGGAGATAAATTGACACATTTTTTTTATACCATTTTTTTAAGTAGTCAGAGTCAGCGTTGGTCAGGCCGGTGATTATAGCAAGTGACATTTAGAAAGTGGAGAGCCGATTGAAGTGAATGCATTCTAAAAATGTTTACCAGCACAATTATTCATCGATTTTTGACAGTAATCGAATCCACGAAAAAATTATCTTCCGGAATAGCATCAAGTAGCTACGACCGATATAAGTCAGACTTCGGATTTTAAGAGTTATCGGAAGATGTTTATGAGGTTAATTGAACGAATTTCGTCATTCAAAATTCCAGCTATATCTATATCCACGCAGGTTGAATGAAGAGAGACGTATAAACGAATTACCGCTTCGTAAACTCATGGGCCGATACAATATACTGGCGAGCGTCGTACTTGTTGGGTAAAGTCATGACTGCGTCTCTCGTTACTCGATGCCACAGCGGCAGCGTCACCTCTACTTGTACCAGCAGCCATCACCAGAAGCGATATCAGTTATCGGCTTTCCGGATATTTCGGTTGCCTATACGGACAAAGCAATACACAGCGAATCCTGTGCCGAACGGTAGACAAGGTACCAACCCGCAGCAGCAGCAGCAGCAGCAGCAGCAGCAACCTGGCTGTGCTGACGTCTACTGGCGACTCACACAATTTCTCCTCTCTGCTGATGCCCTCGACCGAGGTTAACCGAATTCCGGTTTAATAATATTATCACGCCATGCTGCTGCTACGGCTGCTGCTGGTGTTGTTGCTGCTGCTGAAGCCGATGCTGCGCCTGTTTGTAGCTTCCTACGTACGATATTATACGTTGCTATCCGGCACGTTTGATCAGCATATATATTTCCCTGTGGCAAGGAAAACATGCTCAATCCCATTTAATATACGAAGTTATCGATAACAGTCAACGTCACGCGATTGTTTCGACAAGTAGTTACGATGTTATTGAGATACAAAATCTGACGCTTATTTCTGATACTCTAAATTATTATTTATTATTGTGTTATTGTTGTGTTATTTTCTTCGATAACACACAAATGAAGCAGAATTTTGTTTCCATCCCGCAGATCTACATTTTTATTTACCTCACTTGCGATTTAGTCACACCCTTAAACACAGTAATAAAATGCATTAAATTTTTTTCAAAAACTCTTCAAAGCGTATTATTTCGTACAATTTCGATTTTCCATGGAATAATTGCCGTTCGGCTATTCAAATAAATTGGATCATATTATTTTTCGATTTTACGGTTTAATTATTCATTTTATAGTTATTTTCGTAACGTTCTTTATCTAAAAATTTACCCGCCGTCAGACGCCGGTAAATTCATGAGATTGGATTATCCGACGTGGCGCGGGAGTGTAGGTGGAAGCAATAGCCTCATCTGATCAGGGCCTATAGTTCTGCCCCGTCTGTGGTGGATCGATAGCTCCGGTGGTGCTGCTGCTGGTGCTGCAGCGACTATGCCCCTACCGTCGGCGTGCTAAAGACTTGCGAGGTTCAGACCGCGGAAAATTCATCCCCCTCGTCCAGTCCCTCACGACAGCGTCGCGTCGTTTATCGCCTCGCTACATGTCCATAGGTTCGTTCACCTCCGACCTTCGAAAGCTCTGTCATCAACGTCCAACTCGGTAGCCCGAGTGCAGCTTCAGCGGTTTCTCCCCTATTCGTTACTTCGTACGAACCGAGGCATCAAGATAAATATGTGACGCAATGTTTCACCGAACCCCTCCTTCTGCTTTTTTTCTCGAAGGGCTCGAGGGTGGATACAAGGGCGTCGAACCTTATGATTTATTTTCTCAAAGCTTGACGTGAATACAACGCGCCGTGAAGGAACGAACGAAAATCAAACCACCTTAGCGAATAAATTCAAGAACATCGTGAAAGAATAAAAAAAAAGTAAGTTTAAAAATCCTTGACTTTGTCTTTGATTGAAATGGATACGATGAAATCTGGTTGATAGATCGAGTGTCGGGCTATTGAACGATCGTGAGAAGTTCACATAAAGCTGACAGCTCCGATCTCTGGTTTCTGCCCAATACGTTAATTAAATTTTCAATGGAACTCGTGCGATTCCAATCAATTCTGATAAAAGTCCCATCTCCACGTATCCCAGAAGTACTCGGGGAAACAGTCCCTATTCCGAGTATACCCGACGAACCTTTCGGTCTTCTCATTACCTCTCAATACGGGGAACAAAAAATCCATTTCGACGCGAACGCTGTTGCGCGTAAAGCCGTGCTGCCGTATTTACGACTTCAACATCGTGAATATCATCGTTATACGGTTGAAAATTTTTATAACCACCGCCCGGCTACTCTCGTGATTCGTGACCGAGCGGCCATTATGCTCATCTGGTTCGTTTATTCGTGAGCCATAGCTTCGGTTTTATTCGCAAACTCGTTACCCTTTTTTTCGCTCGACTACGATTTTTCATGTCGGGCCTCGATTCGCGTTATAAAATTTGCTCACGAAGTCCAGGAAACGTTGGAAATAAAATTCAGAATTCACGGGAAGTCGATAAAGAAACGTTCCGACTGACTTAATCGTATCATACATTGTGCCATTTTAATGGGAGAGCATAACCGAATCTTCGAATATCGCTTTCAAACTTGCTTCCCAGTTTTGACTGAGCGCCATGAGGCGAACTTTTAAATGGACTCGAGATTCGACTTGCGATTCAACTTGAAGCATAAACAAGTCAGCTCGTTCTGTTACGTAAACTCTAACGCGTCCAGGGTGTTTGCTTCGATGTTCTTGCCACGTGCTTGAACAGCACAAACAGTTGCCCTACGAGACAACAAACCCTCGGCGTCTCACCGAGCAGAAGATCGTGGGGTTGGGGGTTGAACCGTTGCGGCGTAAGTAGACGTGGTTGACTCTCGTTATCGATAAGGCAAGACGAGTAATGACTCGTGCAACCGGAAATTTAAGCATTTCTATTGTCGTACTGAATCGGATTTGTTAAAAATAAAAGAAAGACAAATAAAAATATTATTTCCGTATATTTATTCCAAGTAGTCAGAGAGAACGTTGCTCAGACGTCGGATTACTACGAGTGAATCTCAGACAGCGGGAATTACAAAAGCGATTTAATTTTGGAAATCTTTATAATACCAGATTATGCGTAGAATTTGAGAATCAATCCGATGCACAAAAAAATTATCGTCCGGAGAAAGAGTAAGTAGTTATGGTCGACATAGGTCAGACGCCCGTTTCTAATAGCTGTGAGGTATGTCATGATTTCATGGTACTGAGCTCGATCGAATGAATTATTATTACTCCAAATCGCATCTATAATGTTGAGCGAATGTGGACGTACAAGGGCCATAAAGGACCTACAAAGGACATAGGGTGGTGATCAAAACTCTGACTGATCGCAGTTTCGCCAGGTCCACGAATCAAATAAAAATGTTCCAAAAATAAATATACCGAATCGACATAGCTCCAAAGTCCATAGATCGAATGAGTCTTTACACCTCTGTATACGTTGTTGAGATTTCGATCCGTCAAGATCGATCTGTCAACGATTGACCTTCGGAGCTATGTCAACTCGCTATATTTATTTTTGGAGCATATCAATTCGCTTTACGGACCTGTCGAGACTTTGATCAGTCGGAATTTCAATTCCCACCTAGGACAAATAAAGATCGCTTCGTAGAATCATCGCCCGATCCAACATACTGGCCAGGCGTCATACGCAAATATTTAACCCACTAGACAACAAACCCTCGACTCCTCTGCGTCAAGACGTTCCGTGGAAGGTTGTTGAAACGTTGCGGCGTAGGCAGAAGTGGTTCTTGGCTCTCGTTATCGGTAACACGAGATGAGAGGGTAACTCGGCGCAACCGGAAATTAAACGTTTGCGGATATGCTCACGGTCCAACCTGAGCCATGACGGTGATCCCACGAGGTTTCCCCAAACTTTCCAAGAAACGCTTCTGATATTCTCCCTCCACTCGCTTGCTCTCAGCCCTGCGCTCTCAGCTCGTGGGGATACTCGTGAAATTCTGCGGAGCCGTGCACATTGAAATTTATGAGAAGACGCCGACTCGTCGGAAGCCCGCCACGTCGGTAAAGGAAGAGCGTACGTGCTTGCACTGGCTTCGACTCCTTACCTACGTGGTTCCACGTTCCCATGGCCGTTGGAATTTGCAACGCAATTATTAATGGTTGCCCATGGCGGGGTTTCGTTCGACACAAGCAACGAAGCTGTGCGCGTGGCTCGTTACAAATATATTATACATAGCAGCGACTGCCTGCGCAGCATTGGCTCGACGGTGTTCGATGAATGCCGGAAAACAGCGTTTCCACGCTGGCAGACACACCAGACTGAAATGTTCGTCGAATGATGAATAACCAATTACCGCTGGGTTAACAACCCGAAGGCTGGAGGCTGTCTTGAGAAAGGCAAAGCCGTTGTCGAGAAGTCGATGCAAAGACTTCGATATACACGGCGATTCAAGTTGGGCAGCAGCAAGATTCAAAGCTGGGGTGTGATGTTTGAAGAAAATAAAATAAGAAAAAATGTTCCACGCCCGAGCGAGTAAGCAATGGCACGAGGACGAGTCAGAGGGTTGAAACTGTTTGTCGAAGCGTTTGTCGGAAGAGCCGTGTTAATCTTATTTTCAAACAAAACGATCCACAATAATTTCGCGATAATGGAATCTGCAAAGAGGAAAAACGAGGCTAGTTCGAACGATCGTTATTGCCACCCTTGGTTAGCTCCGAAGGGGTGTCTCCGATTACCGGAAAAAAGGAAAAAAAAAATAGGAAAAGAGAGTTAGCTCATGCTGCAGAGCCATTCGTGGTTGATTAAACACGCGCTATCGCGCAAACCCCTTTTGCGAGCGCTCGTCAAAGAGAAGTCGAAAGCGGGGGTTAGACGGCATCCCTCTCCACCCTCCTTCCACCCCGGGAGGGTTGGAAAACTCGTCGGGCCAGACGAACGGAGGCGATGAGGGTTGAGAAGCGAGGAACGAATGGCTGCGCGGCCGAGGGGTGCCTTGCGAGCGAGTCCTGTAATTGCACGGAGTCATTGGCGGGTTGTTAGGGCATCGAAAATCGCTATTCACTTGGGTTAACTCTGGGAGAAAACAAGCGTGACGGGCAAAAGGAAATCACAACGGCACAAACAACGTGCAGGAAAAAACGGCACGATGCAGAAAAATGTGAGGTTTCGTTGAACGTCGGAATTTTTAAATGCAATTTATTTTTAACGATTCTAGAGTTTCTACTATTTTACGGAAGAACTTCCGTCTTCGGTGAATTGTTCGAGCCGGTTTCTACGCTGGACGTGACCCATTTATAAACTTTTTCTTCAAAAACTTTCTGCGCTATCAGTGAATAAATTCTAGTTTTTCATGATGATATTAATTCTAAAAATATAACAATTGGATCTTGTACACGAAAACGTTCACCCCACCGCCTGTTGAATTTACCCCGAGTCGTTTAATCCATCGAAGTAGAATAAAAGAAAAAAATACAATTTCTCAAACACATTGGGACTGATAGTTGACGTTGATTTTTATTGATTGACAACTACAGGACGTGAACTGTCGGATCGTCGCTCGATTATTGATAGTCGATGGTAGTCGGTGAGATTTTGCATGAAATTTCAGTTGAAGAAAAATTAGTCAAATGTACGTGAACGATAATGGTCGAATCATCATGAAAACGGAGGGTGTACGGATTTTCATATGCATGGGGCTCGTGATGCCGATGTACGCCAGCGGACAACGAAGATTGACGGTGCGAGCTTGCAAACTGCTGTATCGTGATAACCTCGGCACAAATTTATTCTTCGACATTTTACCATGATCTGTCTCTCTCTCTCTCTCTCTCTCTCTCTCTTCACCACCTTCTCCTACTCCTCCTTTCACTCGCTTTCGATGCATAATCGCATCCCGCCTCTCACTAAATGTCTGTTTGTGTGTGAGTATGTTGGGTGTGCGTAAGCGTGTGAATGAGAGTGTTCGTAGATGAACCCGTGCTCTACGATGTCACTTAAATTGCATTGCATAAATGTAGATCACAGTGGCGGTAACAGCTGCTCTACAGGGTCGAGATAGAACGTACGAGTGAGTGTGAGAGGGAGAGAGAGAGAGAGAGAGAGAGAGAGAGAGGAGGGAGAGAGAAAAGAGAGGTGACAAAACCACGCAACGCGTTGGTACGGGAAAAGACGTACTAGCTCGCGGTAACTCAATTAACCAGGCCAGTAACCAAAAACCCATCCTCGCTCAGTCCACCTCGTGATTATACTGTATTACACTTGCGGTAACTAAACTTTCAGTTGAGGACGTTACATTCCAGCTTAATCATCGAAATAAAATTACGATAGTGTTGTAGCCATCATAACGTCTATGTAATCTTTTTCAATCATTCCAAGCGGCTCCTAATATTTCGTACGATTTAATGACTCATTGAAAATTGAATTTCATAAAACTCGCAATGTCGAATTTCATATCTTTTAAATATTATGTGTTAACAATTCAATTTGATTAAAACGTTTTTTTTATTCGTAAAAAATGGATTTGTGTTCGAGTAATGAGAAAAAATATTTTTACCGTCATCCTTTTTTCGAATGCATTTGAAAAAGTAATTGTGGAATTACTCGAAAGCTCGGTACATCGAGACTCGAGTTTCCATTGTCATGAAACGTTGTAAGAGCGAAATATGTCGAGCTCGGTCGGATTTCCCCACAACGCGTCACGGAATTCGCTGGGATATTGAAATCTTGGCGACGGAAACAGCTTGCAACGTGCAATTGAATCGGCATTATAATTAGCACCGAAAGCACCAAAGCGCATAGAGCGAAGCGACGTAGCATCGCAATCAAGATGCGCTTTCGCGTTTGACACTGCAGTAAAGTAATATCGAAGTTTCGGGTGTGACGTGGATGCTGTGAGAAGGATGCAGCGGATGCAGTCGGTGCAACGTAGTTTCGTGGTTTATATTTCGAGCAAAAGGTTGCTTTCCCGTCGGTTGGTTTCACGTCCGAAGAGTGGAGAAGGGATTGGCTCAGGGTTGTTCGGCGAACGACGGTTGGTAGATCCGTCGGAGCCGCAAAATGTGGAGAACGAGTGGAAGAGTCATGAATAGATGAGTTTGAGCGATAAGATTGAAGGGTCGTGGGCTTCTCGCAAACGTGACATGGGTAACCACGTGTCTCTGACCCGTGACGCTCGGACGAGAAAGTGATGAGGGGTGGGTCAGGGATGCGAATTCTCCTCAAAGTTTCCGTAAATGTTGGGTCAAAGAGGTTAATACCGAAGGTGGTCGCAAAGGTGGACGTGGACGTTCGTTTGATCGACGGGCTTTTATGTTTGTCGTAAAACTTATGGCCTATGGGAACCGGCTCTGCGTCTCGATTGGATGAATCCATTTGACTAAAAATTCGATCCAATCAATTGTATGGACTACTTCGGACTTGTATTGAAACGCGCCGATGTGCAGTGAGCCATTGGGTATTTTTTCGACATTTTTAACTTTCGTGTGGAAAGCGCTGTGTGATGGTGAAAATTGTTTCTATCAAGGTTTGGGTGGCAACGTTGTTGAGAAAAATGTCCGCACCTGCGTGTTCATGCATCTGTATTCAATGGTCTACGAAAATTAAAATGTCTACAGCTCGCGGAGGGTTTTGACTACAGCAATCAATTTCAAATGCATGTAGAGCCTTATAATCTCTTCAGCATTTCTGATTTTTCGGATAATTGATGCAGCTGTTCAGATTTGAGAGCGGTTTCGAGTTTACAAAAAAATTTCGGACTTTTTCAAATGTTAACATCTCGTTCCCAATAGTTCTTCAGTAATAAAGTGATGCTTATGGATGTTCGGTATTGTAATTTGGACCAAACCCATCGCGAAGTTTGGTTATTTCTAAGACTTAAAATTTTTCAAACAATTTACGTTACGCCCCAACTCACGTCAACTTCGACCAATTGAATCAATTCCCCGGAATACACTTTCAACAACGTGCAAGCGGAAACTTGCAAATTGCTTCCTCGGAATTCGAGGCAGTGCACGGAACTACCTCTATGAGGAATCGATAATCGATTTTTGTTTAACTAGTTGCTCATGTACGTAGTTACGTGTAATACCTCAAAATTCCGAGGCAACAATTGGCAATTGTTTTGGTCATCCTTGATATTTTGTGATTCGTCGGGTTATGGCTAAGGTTGCTGTTGATGTCGATGATATTGTATTAATGGGGTCCCTTTTTCTTCTCATTTTCCAGGCAACCGTCACCGGGTTCAGGAACGACCGGGACATCGACGGTTTCGTCATCGGGTACGGATGGCGAGAGCACTCAGAGCATCGGTTTGTACGCGGTCGGTGGCGAGATACCCAAGACGGAAAAATCGGCGACGACGAGTGTTCCGAGCCCGTCACCTCCCGTTGTCCCGTCGAATCCGGGTCCCGTGCACAATTCGACCGGTCCCAATATCACGAGGAGCGTGTCGGCACCCGCGGGACCCAGACCGATTATACAACCGACCATCAGCACCAACAGCACCACCGCGGCTACCAGTCAGAGGCATCGACTCAGGAGAAACATGAGTCGTACTGAAGCAATTAAAAAGTGAGTGAATAATATTTTTAAGCTACGTATTGGAATTAATATGACAATCGTGGAGAGCTCGCAAGGTCGACCTGATCGTAAAAGTACTTTGGACAAAATCTATTTATGGATTAGGGTGTGTTTTGGAAGAAGACATTTTTTAGGCAGCTCTCGGATTTGAAGTACATACTGTACAAATTTTGAAAGGTTCCGTAGTTATGATATTAACTTTCCATTCGATTAGCTAGTGATAAATAATTTTCGGCCAATTGAAATTAATTTTTTTCAGTAAATATTCGGAGATTGAAGCTGAGTAAGATATGACGCTCACTCCGAATAGGGAATCTTGGTTTCGACAATGAATTTTTTTTTATCGACAACAATTATTAAAAATGTACAGAAATGTTTTAAACTCAGAAGAACGATCAAGTAGTGAATTGATAATTTCAAGTTAGATCAATGCAAGTAGATAGGTAGAAAAAGTGATGACTACATTAATAAGATGATTTCGTCGATTTATATTTACTAAAAACATCGATTTCAACTGTTCAAAAATTGTTTCCACCTGATAATGAAATGCAAAATCAATATAACGACTGCGGAATCTCTCAAAATAGTCCGATTGCGCTGAATTTCGTCGAGATGTTTTTCTGATCTCGTATACGTTAAACCAATTAAAAACATATTGAATCAGCGGTGATCCGAATTATTCGAATTAAAATTTTTTTAAAAAGTTAATAACGGCATAACGTCGTCGTTGCTCTAAAACGCCAACTATCCATGATACAATATAATTTCTCCTAACTATTTTCCTCTCAGACATTCCTGTTGAATAGCTGGTGGCTGTCGGAATTTTTTCCTAATTCCACCATAACGTAACTGCGTTACAGTGCATAATGCAGATTCCTGGTAGCTGGAAATATTTCGCAAATTGCGTTATCCCGCACGGATTATAAACGCCCATCGTGGCGATGAAATTATTCCTGAAATTTATTTAATGCTCGTGGTTAACTCGGTCTGCCTGCTTCCTTCGTTATTTTAATACCATGATACGAATCACGCTTACACACTTATCGAAGTTACTGATAATCCGAAAACGTTCGTCCGTGTTTTTACGATTTAGTTACATAAAACGCGAGACGGCAACTTTCTTCGGTGTGGACGAGGAGTCGGAGCTTCTTGAAAAGCAACGATGGCTCGATCGCCGGAGGCGCATGGCATCCAGAAAATACGGGGCCCTACTTCCCGAGTACAAACCACCCGATCCAGATATTACGAGGGACGTTCCAGATTCCACGGAAATACCGGAGGTACGATGTCGCGTTCAACGCTACTGTATAAATTGCATCCAACAACGGTGAAATCTTCGAAGAATTCGCGAATCGTGGAAACCCATTTTTTCTCATACGATTTTTTGTTATCCACGTCGATAAATTTACAACGATGTCTCCATCAATTTTAAATCTTTGCGCAGTAATTTTATTTGTTTTCTTTATTTTATTTATTAATTTTTAACGTAGAGCGTACAGAAATAGGATCGATTGTGTTTGCAAGTGCGTGATTGATGCGCGAAAAGAGGGGAGAGGACCAATAGCGCGACGCCCCCCACTACGCGCGCTTTCGCTGCGACGGAGTGGGGGACGGAATCTACGCCGCGATTGGCTAATCCCACATCTACGCATTGAGCGAGCTATGCGTTACGCAAAAATGTCTAAAAAATTCTCGATTAATTGCCAATCGTCGAACTAGAATCCCTTCTCGTTACGTAAAAAAGAAATCGACTACACGAAACGTTTAGAATAAACGAACTTTGTTCAGGGAAGAAAGGAAAATTTCAATGATATTCATTGCTATCCAAAATCAAGCATTCGCAGTTATTTAAATTGCTTACCTACTTTTTGCAGGGAGTGACGTTGAGAAGATGGCAGCAACCGGTTAGAAGGAAAGACTCGGTAGCTCGGATGACGTTATCGGGACTTCATTACATGGTCGAGGTGAGTTTTCAATCATTACGCAACGTACTTGACGCTCTCTCGTCAATATTGAAATTAGCGACTTGGACCGTTTGAAAATTCTTCCGAGTGCTGCTGCCTCGAGCAACTCAAAAGTTTCGCATATCTGATAAGGAAATCACTGCGGGACTGCATACACGATGTTGGTATGAGGCTGTTTTCGCAATTTAAGTCTGGCATACATAAACTTTGGTCGAAATATCTTCGTACATAACATGTTGCTCTCTACAAAGTATCTGCGAAGTAGCCAAGTGCACCTTGAGCGATATT